>JAGDQO010002189.1:0-16863 GCA_018342035.1 Solanum appendiculatum | reverse complement strand
TCATTATGGTGCTCATTTTAGCATTGCTCGTTGCTTGAAAATTATGGCTTCTCTTTCTTCAACGGCGTAATGAAGTAACCTGCGTTGCCGTCAAGAATCTCCCATGGCTCATTGTTCGTGTAAAGATCGACTAGCTGCATTAATTGATGTTGCTCAGGAAGTGGCTCTTCTATCACAAACCCTAGTAGATACTGGATGACATCGCTCTCACTAGGATAAAAACTATAGTCCGTTGGATATGTCATAGGTTGATGATGATGAAGAGCCATTATATTAGTTTAGTGATGAATATTAAACAAAGTATAATAGTGGATGGATGGAGCTAAAAGCCTAGTAATGAATTAGTATAAGACAGTGTGATGGATACTATAATGGGTTTTCAGCGCAAATATATAGTTATAATCATGTGTATCCTTACTGGAAAAGGACTTACTTGAATGCTATCCTCGCTGGAAAAGGACTAACTTGAATGCTCGTTTTGGTAACTCAAAAGTAGCCTTACATAGAGATTTTGTTTCCCTTTTATGTAACAAAAATAGTTTTTGTTTTCGAAATATATAGTTATAATCCTCTAATCCTAATTTGTATCCTGGTTGGAAATGGAGTATTAAGGAGATAATATCTCAGATGGTCACTCAGCTATGAATAGTTCACTCAGAAAGTCACTCAACTTTCAGTTGTTCACTCAAAAAGTCACTCAACTTTGTTTTATAACTCAAAAGTAACTCAACTATTAATATTTTACTTAGAAAGTCACCCAACTATTAATATTTCACCTAAAAAGTCACTCAAACAATTTAAATAGTTTTTTCATTAAATTTTATTGAAATCTAATTTTTATTTTAAACTGCTTTTTAAGAAATAATAAGATATCTATTTTAATTATCTTATTAACCCATTCCAATATTTAAGAAAGTGCAATTTGGTAAAGCTTGGAAGCTAATTAGTAAGTACGTACACTATAGCAAAGTATTACAGATACAATTGCCAACATTATTTATTACATATTGAATGGAAAACAACCTAATAATTTTGAAGTTGAAGTGGCTGTTAAAAATTAATTGATATTTTTTAGTAAAATATGGACCTACGTCACAGTATACTCGTAATAAAAAATCATCACCAAACAGAAAGGAGAAGCATCAGATACTATACGAGATAATATCTCATATGGTCACTCAATTCCAACCTTCTTTTTTTTAAGATCATTTTTCAACATCTTTTATTCCAGTAAGGCTAGAACGGAAAAATATTTGTTTTTTTCTCAATTGCTACCATATGTTTTCCAAAAAAATTATAATTAAATAATTGGAATGGGTTAATAAGTTAATTAAAATAGATATCTTATTATTTCTTAAAAAGTAGTTTAAAATAAAAATTAGATTTCAATAAAATTTAATGAAAAAACTATTTAAATTGTTTGAGTGACTTTTTAGGTGAAATATTAATAGATGAGTGACTTTCTAAGTAAAATATTAATAGTTGAGTGACTTTTGAGTTATAAAACAAAGTTGAGTGACTTTCTGAGTGAACAACTGAAAGTTGAGTGACTTTCTGAGTAAACTATTCAAAGTTAAGTGACCATCTGAGATATTATCTCGATTATTAAGCTTACCACTTTGGTAACTAAAAAGTAGCAGTAGAGATTTTTAATTTTTTTCTTTCCCTTTTATATAAGAAAAAATAGGAGAAAATAGTTTTTTCTTTTCGAAAAAGAAAGGTTTTATTTATTTTTTCCATTTCATATTTTGATTCGAAAAAGGATAATCACACAGAGGTTTCCTAACAGCGTTCTATGGCATCTATAGTTTTTGCACTTTATTTTTATATGCGTTTTTGTACTTCATTTTTCTATGCATTTTTGCATGTGTTTTAGATAGAAATACCCATATAATGTGATATGTGTAGTTATGTTTCACCCTGAATTAGTTAATCTTTGTGTTGGTTCTACAAGCACATTGGCAAATGATGTTGTAAATGTTCAGTTTAATGTGTAGCTTTCATATGAAAAACTGGGCGGATTAAAATGTTAATAGGTCAAGGCTTGTCCCATCCTATTTACCCCTAATCATTATATATATCTCTACTTAATTATACTAATTACTCTTTCGAAAAGTAGTATGTTCCCATTGGTGAAATGAGTCTCACTTGAGTACGGGTGAGTGTGACTCATTCAATAGCAAAGTAAATTATTACTTTACTACGTTAAGTTTATCTTCTACGACTGGAATTTTGGATAAACAAATTAAGAAAAAGTCTATATATATATAGATTAAAAGTGGAACATTCAAAGTGTAAAGTTGAATTACGAAAATGGCCTTTGCACAAAAAATACTACATCTGTTCAACAATACTTGTCCACTATTGACTTGCACACCCTTTAAGAAACAATAAATAGAAGGCAAAAGCTAGTAAATAGGATCAAGTTTGGAGTAGCTGAAGAAAGCTCCTTAGGGGATGGGTTAGGGCAGGGCTATGGCATGCTTGGTCAAGCAGCTGGAATTGGCAATTTACTTCTATCAGTTATTAAGAAGAAATTCAAAAGCAGCAGTACTAGTACTCGTGCATCGTCCTCAGGCTTGACTTCAAATTTGGCCTTCACCCCAGTTCAAGGGATCGAGCTATCAAATCCTGATCAGGCCAAGCATGCAACCCGAAGTCGTAGCACCTATTTCTCTGAAACTGCAACATTTTCCAAGATTAAGACATCATAAAGCAAACCACCCATTTCCAGCACTAACTTTTTGTTTTTGTGATGTAAATTGTCTTGACTTATTGAGCATTTCCGAAACAAGTTAGCAGAATGCACTAGATTCTATATATGTATGCCACTACTGATAATTAACTCCAAGAATAAATTTTTTGCAACTTTTTAATTCTACCTGCCAATTCTTTAAGAGATGTAGCAGCAACATATACGTATAGTACTATATATGTATGAATTGGATAAACTTTTTACAAGATAACAGTCGCAAAATGTTACTCAAGCTATCCATTATCTCAAAAACAACCCTTAAGACGCGCTACTTGGTTCAACGGGCATCACAACAGGACTCTTGAAATAGCTTGGACACTTCGCCTGGGCTGTATAAGCATCATTAGTGATTTGATCTTGTAAAAGTTTTTCGAGTATCATGTTAATTCCCCAAGAACTAATAACTAATAAGCAAATACTTGGATTTCTTCTAAAATGAGTAATTAAGATCTAGGGCGGCTCAAAGGTAAGGCTAGTAAATTGTTTGTTTTAGATTTGAGGCCCCCAAAAATTTAACGGAAAAGGGTCATATTTACCCCTGTACTCTTAGAAAAGGGTTATATTTACCCTTCGTCATATTTTTTTGATATATTTATCTCCACCATCCAACTCCAGGTACATATTTGCCCTTGGACTGTTAAGTGTCATGTCTCTCACTTTTATCATCCTACATGGCGCCTACGTAGCACACCTATATGGATATATATTTAGTCCACCAAATATTTCCTCCTAATTTAATTATTAAATCCATCCATTACCTAAAAACGAACTCCTAATATTATTTCATTGTCACTTTTTCTGGAAAATGTGATAGGAGTTGGATTTTATGTAAAGAGCGGATTTTATAATTAAATTAGGAGGAAATTTTTGGAGGAATAAATATATATATTCATGTACGTGTGCCATGTACGCGCTATATGTAGGATGATAAAAGTGGGAGACATGACACTTAACGGTCCAAAGGCATTTCAGGTGCTTAAAGTTGGATGGTAGGGGCAAATATATCAAAAAGGTATGACGAAAGACAAATATAACCATTTTATGAGAGTATAGGGGTAAATATGATCCTTTTCCGAAAAATTAATGGTGAGTCACATAATTTTAATTTCACTTAATATTATATTGAAGATGGTAAGAAAAGAAGAAGAAGAAATTAATATTAAAAAAAAACACTATACACTTTTTTTTATCAAAAATACTTTAAAACTTTGAATTAAATAATTTAAACTTCATATTAATAAATAAAAGTTTTACAACAACATCTAAGGTAATACATTCTAGACAAATTACTAACCTCTTATTAACTAGATTTAATTCTTACTTTTATAAATAACTATAATGATAATTTTACTATGGGAAACTAAATGATTGATATCTTTTAAAAGCATTAAACTAAAAACAAGAAAATGTAACGATAAACCCCATTGTTTACCTGCCCCACCCCGCCTCCATTGTTGTTATAAATGGGGCTGAGGCCGGCCGCTTAACGGGATATTTCTACTTAATTATACTATTTATCTTTCTAGAAAGAAGTATATCCCTCATTGCGAAAATGAGTCTCACTTGAGGTAGCTCACCTCCGTTGTTGTTATAAATGCTAATTACCTTTCTAGAAAGAAGTATATCCCTCATTGGTAAAATGAGTCTCACTTGAGGTAGTTCACCTCCATTGTTATTATAAATGGGGGTAAGGTCGGGCTTAACTGGATATTTCTACTTAATTATACTAACTACCTTTTTGGAAAGAAGTATGTCCGTCATTGGTAAAATGAGTCTCAATTGAGTACGGGTGAGTGAGATTCGTAATTTATGACCTTCAATATCAAAATAAATTATGATTGTGTTACGTACATTTATTTTCTAGAACTAAAATTTTGGATTAACTAATTAAGAAAAAGTCTCTCTATATATATCGGCCCTAATAAATTGTTATATCAGGTAAGATGGTATCCCAATCACCGTATCATAAATCTATTCAGACATATTATGTATTTTCTTCATGGATCTGAATGTCGATCATATGTTCCCTTCCCTCAACAATTCTTGAAGAAGAGTAAAATAATTGTTACTGATCGCATTAAATATCAAATTCTATACTCTTTTTGGCTTTTTATTTTCTATTCATTAGTAAAAGTTTTAACAAAGACACTTTAACTATGCGAGTGTCCTATTAGCCCACAAAACTTTTTAATAACTTTGTAAATAGACCAGTTTACTTTGTTTTTCTCATCAATCTCAGATTTTGCATATGTGTGTGTGATGCACACTTTCTTTTAATTAATTATTTTAATTTAATATTAATAAAACGCGGGTTTACCCCCACCCGAAATATTGAGTTGCAACTTCAATAGTATGAACTTGATTCAAACTTTCATTGGCCTCAAGAATCATGAACCTGATGACTTTGAGAATTGTCCAAAAATTGAATATGAATTTCTTCGCCTAAGACTTCCCCAATTTGCTTATTCTTAACCCTAATTTGCAAATTCGAATTGTTAGGAAGCTTACCAATTGGGATTCTTGTTGTGTTGTGTTGAGTTCATTATGGTGCTCATTTTAGCATTGCTCGTTGCTTGAAAATTTCGTCAGAGCTTCATCGCCGGAATTCTCTCCGATTATGATTCCTTCGTCCATTTTGAATGGGTTTTTACTATTAGGTATGTTAGGACGTGGGGAACTTATTTTATTTGACAATTTTTAGATACAAAATTAAAGAATTTAGTAAAAGATACATTTGCATCACTCTTAAGAGCTTAAGGATACTCATCTATCAACAAAATGTGTGAATGAGCGGAAAATAACTCATCTCCCTATAGTAGAAGAAAACTTCATAACCAACTTTTAGTGAACTCATTGAAATTGTTGTTTGAATGAGCTTTTACTATTAGGTATGTTAGGACATGGGGAACTTGTTTTATTTGATAATTGTTTATACAAAATTAAAGAATTTAGTAAGAGATACATTTGCATCGTCCTTAAGAGCTTAAGGCTACTCATCTATCAACAAAATGTGTGAATGGGCAAAAAAAATAACTCATCTTCCTATAGTAGAAGAAAACTTCACCACCAACTTTTAGCTAGTGAGCTCATTGGAATTGTTGTTTGCTGATGCCCCTCGATCACCTGAAGAAATACACAGGGGAGAGTTAAGCCACATAAAGAACAAAAAGAGATAGAATTGGGGAAGATGATGCATTTAAAGAAGAAGTAACTAAATAATAAAGAAAGAACTGACACTTGGCGATTTTTAATTTTTTTTCAACAATAACTTTAAAAGAATTTCAAGAAAGTGATTAAAACTAGGTCATCCCTAACTCATAAAAAAATCCAAGAAAGTGATGGAAATCAACACTAACTTAAAAAAAATTCAAGAAAGTGATTAAAGTCATCAATAACTTGAAAAATTTTCAAGAAAGTATTTAAAATCAACAATAACTAAAAAAAAATTCCCAAGAAAGTGATATTAACGAAAATATGCAAGTAATTACAACTCAAAAGATTGACTTTTCTTCAAAAAAAAAAAGTGACTCATCATATCTAAGAATTTGAAAAAAAAGATAATTAGACTTTCATGGGTCATGCGATACACATCTCATGTAGCAACGTAATCATAGTTCATTACGTCTCTCATAGCATGCACGAATCGAGATCAGTTCATTCATGAAATGCAATAAGAACTTGAAGTAGGTCATTTTTAGTAAATTTGATTTTGAAATACGTATTGACAAACTTGTAATTTTGTTCATAAAAAGATGATAATGGAATTTTTAAAATTGATACCGCCGGAAATCCTTCCGATTTCACTTGTAACTCGAATATCTCCGGAGCTCTATTGCAGGAGCGAATGGTGGCTTCCAAAACCAAGTTTGGTTCTTCCCTGAGCATTTGCATTTGTCTATATATAGGCGTCATTTCATCCATCTTTCCCTTTAAAAAATCTAAGGTTTAAATTGTAAAATAAAATTTTATTTCATTTGTATAAATTAAACACATATTTTTTGGTTAAAACTATATCCATGGTCTCATCATTATTTAGTCCCGGAGTTATAATTTCATCATTATTAATTCACGTACTATATTTTCCATCATTACGCAATTCATGTGGTATAATTTTTTATTATTATTTAAGCCATATATAATAATTTTGATATAATAACACTATTTTAGGAATATCTCCATTACTGGTGGAATCAGAAATTTGGTAAAGGATGTATAATTTTTTTTTTTTCAGTTTTGTTAAGAGTATGCAAAATTAAATATACAACTCGTAATAGCCAAATCACCTTCACTTAAAGTGGCTCCACCCATAATCTCCGCACAAAAATACACTTCTTTTTTTTTAATTGAAAGAACCACCAAGGCCACTTTGTCAACAAAATTTCAAAACAAGAACTAGAAAACTGAAATTCAAACAAGTCAGTAATATATAGTCTCGAAAAGAACTTAAAAGAGATAGTAAAACGAGCATTTCGGATATGAGTCATCACCAACATGCCTACTTGTAAAATACTCATTCTTGTTCAACAATTTTACCCTTCTCACTTACATAGATACCATCAAGAAACTTTCGGATATCCTCGTTCTTCACCTGCCATTTTTGGTTAATGAGGGCTGCAGAGCGAGAGACAAGCTCAATGTCATTTCCATCCAATACAAGCTCAATCTTAACCTTCTCAGATCGAACAACTGTTACTGCATCAAGCATGTCAACTTTCCTTACCTTCTTCTCGCCAAAGAGTTTAAACTATACTAATCCTCAGCAGAGGCGGATTTAAACAGAAAAATAGGTTTTTTTACACAAGGTCCATTAAAAAGAAAAATAGGTTATTTTGCACATCTAACAACCGAAAAAATGTTATGAGCTAAAACAATTCATCACATGATTTTATATTATTTAATAAGCAAGCACAATTTGAGAAAGAAAAATATAGCACACGGTACTTGATAACTAACAAACTATATATAACAACATATATGACTTATGAGTTACGATGTTTTACAAATTAACAACTTGTAACTTTATCTAATTAATAAGTAGCTAACTATATATCACAACATCTACTAAAAGAAGTCATATTCTTCAAGATTGATATGGCTTGCTTCGGCAGCATCATTCTTTGATATTCCAACTCTTCCGAATTCATACATTCATCTTCATTGCACCACTCCAATGCAGCAAGAAACTCATCCCCGACATCGACCTCTCCCAGCTCTATATTATCATCATCAATCTCTTTTAATTCTTCCAAAACCAAATCGATTAATTCATTAACTTCAACATCATTCATAATATCCTTATTTTTTTCCTTATCATCTTCACAGGATTGTTTCTTCTTCTTAATCTTACAAGTTATAAATCCTTCTTTTTTCTTTTCTTCTTAATGTTCGTGACATAACCATCATATAAGGAGTACTCCGTCATCAACCACTTGCCGAATAACTCCTTGATTGAGGCTTTGTTAGTAGGGGGAGTGTACTTCATATGGTGGACGTACCCCATAAGTCTACCTTTTTCATCAAACACTTTCTTGGCTTTGTCTTGTATCTTCCATGTGCCCTTCCCAACAATTCGCTTAAATCTTTTATGATGCAACTTCACTTTCTTCAACGGCGTAATGAAGTAACCTGCGTTGCCGTCAAGAATCTCCCATGGCTCATTGTTCGTGTAAAGATCGACTAGCTGCATTAATTGATGTTGCTCAGGAAGTGGCTCGTCTATCACAAACCCTAGTAAATACTTGATGACATCGCTCTCACTCGGGTAAAAACTATAGTCGGTTGGATATGTTATTGGTTGATGATGATGAACAGCCATTACAATTTTAGTGATATGAATATTGAACAAAGTATAATAGTGGATGGATGGAGCTAAAAGCCTAGTAATTAATTAAGTTGTATAACACAATATGATCGATAAAAGAGGTTGATACTATAATGGTATAATGGCTTTTTAGCGCAAATATATAGTTTGAATCCTCTAATCCTAATTTATATCCTTGTTGGAAAAGGACTTACTTAAATGGTACATCAAAAGTAGCGGGAGAGATTTTGAATTTTTTTCTTATATATTTATGGCATTACAAATTTAATTAAAAAAATTCACATTTTAAGTTAATAGTTAAAAAACAATAGAACTTTGTTTGATAATTTAAAACTTTAAATCAAATTACTTAAAGTTTGTTGTCTACCAGTAAGATTTTGTAGAACAAGAGTTAATATATTATACTGCTACAAATATTAACATTTTATTGACTTGAAAGAATGTTTCATAAGCTATATAATAAAGCATTAATTCTTTGATGTACAGAGCTATAAACTATAAATATGTATAAATGACTAATTAGAGCATGTTGGATTAGGTTATTTTAAGTGTTAAGCTAAAATAATTATAAAACATTTTAAAAGTGTTTGAGTAAAATAAAAAAGTGCTTCTAAACACTTTTTTAAGATTGACTTTTGGCTTATTTATGTTATTTTGATTTATTTTTGTTATTTTGGCTTTAAAACAAATGGTTGTAAGCATTTCTTTTTAATTTTATCCAAATACTGTAAAATTATTTAAAAGCACCTAAAATAAGTCCATCTAAATAGACTCTTAAAATAAAAAATATATAAAAATAAGCCAAAAGTTTTAACTTATAAATCAAAACCTATGAGTCCATCCAAAAACTTGAAAGTATTTTTCAGAAAGGTAACAACTAAACAAGAATATGTAAGCAATATCACAAAAAAATTGAATTTTTTTTGAAAGAAGTGATTAAGATCAACAACTTGAAAGAGTGAAATCAACAATAATTAGAATTTTTTTCCCAAGAAAGTGAAATAAATAAAAATATGCTAGCAATTACAACATAAAAGATTGACTTTTCTTCAAGAAAGTGATTCATATCTAAAAAGTTGAAAAGAAAAGAAGAAAAAAAACAATTAGACTTACATGGGTCATGCTATACACATCTCATGTATTAACATACTCGTACTTTCATTACGTTCCACATAACATGTACGAATTGAGACCAGTTCATGATCATGGAATGCAATAAAAACTTGAAGTAGATCATTTACCGTAGATTTGATTTGGGAGTATGTATTGACAAACTTGTAATTTTATGCATAAAAAGATAATAATAAGATTTTAAAAATTTATACCGCTGGAGATGCTTCTGATTTCACTTGTAACTCGAATATCTCTAGGGGTGTGCATCGGTCTGTTCGGTTCGGTTTTACGTATTATCGGTTTGGTTTATCAGTTTTCGGTTTTTAAATACGCTAAATCAATAACCAAACCAATAAGATATTTTTATCGATTTTCGGTTTATCGGTTTTGATCCTTAACGGTTCGGTTTTTGGTTTAACCAATAAGAAATTGTTTATAAAACAAATATATGATTTCTCTAATAAATTTGATGCGACAAGAAAATAATGTAACTTTATAATTGTTTATAAAATAGAAATAATAATAACAAACATGAAAAGATCTATATAAGTGTAACACAAAGAGAAATTGAGAGGGGTTCTAACTTTAGGTTTTGACATTTTATATAATGTGAAGTTATGAACTCAAAGTCACAATGAAGTGTGAATTGAAGGCTAAGGACAAAGACAATAACTAGTAAGGTATTGAGATTAATATATATTTAATATTTATGTATATGTAAAAGTAGTAAATTCCTAGTCTTAATGGGTTATCGGTTTACCCAATAACCCAATATAAAAAACCAATAACGAACCGATAACTCGATAATTATTTTTTATAAAATCATTAAAAAACCATTAACCCAATAGCAATAAACCAATAACACTTTTTTCGGTTCGGTTTATCGGTCAATTCGATTTTTGCACATCCCTAAATATCTCTAGAGCTCTATTGCATTATCCATAAAAAGATAATAATAAGATTTTTACAATTGATACCGCCGGAGATGCTTTCTATTTCACTTGTAACTCGAATATCTCTAGAGCTCTATTGCAGGAGTGAATGGTGGCTTTCAAAACCAAGCTTGGTTCTTTCCTAAGCATTTGCAATATTGTCCATAAGGCTTCTTTGAGAGTATTATGATATTTCTTTTTCATGTATCTAGGGACGGAGCTAAAGCAACGAAGGATGTGCAAGTGAACACCCTTCATCAAAAAATTATACGGGTACATGTAGGTCAAATTTATTGAAACTTCAATATAAGCTTAAGTTTTCATTCTAAATTAAATATACAACTCGCAATAGTTAACATTTTACCTTTGTACAATCATATAATTTTTCAGCTAAGGATATATACCAAATCACCCTTCACTTGAGATGGCTCCATCCATGAAATACACTGTTTTAGGAGAGGAAACAAAAGGATACACTGTTTCAGGAGAGGAAACAAAAGGAAAATACAAAAACTAAGGTAATTTGGCTAATTATGGAAAAATGCACAAGTATTTCCTTAACATTGGTCATGAAGAAGACGTATATATTTTTCGTAGGCAAAAGGAGCAAATTTTCTTTCCAGAGTTAAAATTATACTAATCCTCAATTGAGGCGGATTAAAAAAAAAAATTATTTTGCACCTCCAACAACCAAAAGAAAAATAATGAGCTAAAACAATTCATCACTTGATCTTATTATTTAATAAGCAAGCACAATTTGAGAAAGAAAAATAATATGGCACACAGTACTTGATAACTAATAAACTATGTATAACAACATATATGAGTAACGATGTTTTATAAACAAATTGTAACTATAACAAATTAATAAGTAGCTAACTATATCACAACATCTACTAATAGAAGTCAAATTCTTCGAGATTGATATTGTTTGCTTCAGCAGCATCATTTTTTGATATTCCATTCTCTTCTGAATTCATACACTCATCATCATTGCACCCCTCCAATGCAGCAAGAAACTCATCCCCGGCATCTACCTCTCCCAGCTCTATATTATCATCATCAATCTCTTCTAATTCTTCCAAAATCGAATCGATTAATTGATTAACTTCAACGTCGTCATTCATAGTATTCTCATCTTTTTTCTTATCATCAATATCACAGGATTGTTTCTTCTTCTTAATCTTACAAATTACAAAATCCTTCTTTTTTATTTTCTTCTTAATGTTCGTGACATAACCATCTTTGAACAACTCCTTGATTGAGGCTTTGTTAGTAGCAGGGGTGTACTTCATATGGTGGATGTACCCCATAAGTCTACCTTTTTCATCAAACACTTTCTTCGCCGGGTCTTGTGTCTTCCATGTGCCCTTCCCAACAATTTGCTTAAATCTTTTATGATGCAACTTCTCTTTCTTCAATGGTGTAATGAAGTAACCTACGTTGGTGTTAGTGCCCTCAAGAATCTCCCATGGCTCCTTTTTCACGTAAAGATCGACTTGCTGCATGAATTGATGTTGGTCAGGAAGTGGCTCGTCTATCGCAAACCCTAGTAGATACTTGATGACATCACTCTCCCTCGGGTAAAAATTATAGCCCACTGGATGTCTGTTAGGTTGATGATGATGAACAGCCATTATATTACTTTAGTGATGAATATTAAACAAAGTATAATAGTGGATGGATGGAGCTAAAAGCCTAATAATTAATTAAGTTGTATAACACAATATGATCGATAGAAGAGGTTGATACTACAATGGTATAATGGCTTTTTAGCGCAAATATATAGTTGTAATCCTCTAATCCTATCCTTGTGGGAAAAGGACTTACTTAAATGGTAACTCAAAAGTATAATTTGTAATTTTGTATCCTTGTTAGAAAGGTACTTACTTAAATGATACCTCAAAAGTAGCGGGAGAAATTTTGAATTTTTTTCTTTTCCCTTTTATGTAAGAAAAATGGTTTTTGTTTTCGAATAAGAAAAGGATTTACATTTATTCTGTTTCATATTTTGATTCGGAAAAGGATAATCACACAGACGTTTCCTATATACGGAAGCATACTTTTCAATTTACCAGATTCTTCTTCAATAACTAACTTCGTAACAATATATGTGGAGAGGCTGTGCACAATTTATAGTGGCAATCAATTAACTTAGTAAAAATACAACTTCATAATATCAAGAATGATCTTTAGCGGTAATGAATTAACGATAATAACTTAATTGTCTCTAAATATGTTGTTTTAGAGGCAATTACTGGTGAGTAGTGTCAATTACATTTTAGCATTCTTTATAAATGCCCCTAAAAGCTATAGCAATATTGAATCTAATGACAATTAACTTATAATGTCGGTAAAACTTTAGCACTTTTTATTAATATACATATTTATTGTCGCTGAAACTTGTTTTTGTCATAGTGTATATATGTCTTGCCAGCACTGTATTTCGTGTGTCTATAATATACTTCCAGAATAGATCGATGTTGCAACTTTTGATTCCACATGTTAGCATGAACTACAGTCTTAAATTGTTTTGAGCAACTTTATCACATTTCTCCAATTTAAGACTCTAGTTAAATATCATTTCCAAGACTGTAGAACTACAGTAGAACAAATGTGCTTGCGAATAGTTAAATATCATTTCCAAGTCATTTTAGTATAATAATTTATAATTTTTTGTATAATGACATTGAAATACATTAAATTCTCTTTTCATATTATCAAGTTAATTAATTTTAATTATTAGTAAGCAAGTTTTTTTTAAAAAATTTTAAACCACCATTGGTGGGGATTGGACATCGCCTAATCTATATATTGATAATAACAAAATTACACACAAATGGTACGTTGGCTTTTTGTCCAACCCACCTTGAGAGATTAGAAGAATGAATAGTTCATCCTTAAACAAAAGAGTCCCAATGTATAAATACATGGGATTTGGCCTATTTGTTTGGAATCCTTCAGAATCCATAATTAAAAAGGTATACAACGACCTTGACCAAAAAATCCAAAAGCAGTTAATCATTATCAAAAGACTTCTTCTGGGCTCGAATCCTGAAATATGGGCTTTCTTCAATGTCGTTCTTCAAACAATTTTTAACCTCATTAGGTAAGGTCAAATTTTGAGTGAAGAAAGAATTTAATCTTCTTCTTTCTCCCAAATTTGCTAAGTAATCAGCCAAATTGTTTACTTCCCTGTAGCAACGTTGGAAATTATAGTTGCCTTGTGTTTTCAATATATTGATGTGACTTATGAGATGAATAATGTGGTGGCTGACAATTGTTTTGCTCGTTGATCATATTGACAATGATCATAGAGTCAGATTCAATATCCACATTTTTATAAATATCCATTTGTAATGCACCATTGAATTCCATAGAGAATGGCTTTCGATTTTGCAACATTATTAGAGCATTCTCCATAGTAGTCTGATTATGCCATGATTAGTTGACCATTTTCATCTCTAAGGACGCCTCCTCCACCAGCACTCCCTGGATTTCCTTTGCTGCATCCATCTGTGTTCAGTTTGAATCTCCCCGGACTAGGTTTACTCCATCTAAGACACTTGATATTTATCCTAGGCTTGAGATTTCCAATCTGTAAAATAATGTTGCTCCAATGTTGCTTCAATTGGACTTTTGGGAATTGGCATGAAAGTAATATTTTGATCTGGCCAATGACTTAGGTAGAATCACTAGTAAAACAAATCAAATTTTAAGTTAATCTATATATATATAATAAAAGAGAAACATAGACAAGGTGATGTGGCACCTCTCTATGGCCTCCATTCTTATTTATCTTTTTTCTCCTTTTTTGGCTTTTTTTCTTTATTTTTTCATTAAATAATTTATTTATTAATTAAAAAATTTAATCATCTAATTATATCTAATGAGTTACAAAAAACCTCCATTATCTAATGAGTTACAAAAAACCTTCATTATTCTAATTATATCTAATGAGTTACAAAAAAACATCCATCTATTTACATTCTCTATTTAAATGACATGTCTCTTCAACTTCTTTCTAACTATTCTTATAGTTTACCCATTCTATAAATACCAATCATCTATGAAGATGTTGAATGTTCATTTCCATTTTCTCATTTTTTCTTTTTATTAGTATAGTTTTTTCCTTCTTAAATTTTTTTTCATATCTTTTTTTCAATCATGTACTTAATAATGTCATGATATGACTTTCACTTTGACAAAGATCATAGATATATTCTTCAAAGATGAAGAAGAAAACTTAGTTATCTTGGAAGATTCATCAAGAGAGATGATCATATTAGTATAAAAGTTTGAATGGATTCCAAATATTTTGAAGATCCATTAATGTATTGTTTTGAATTCAATTAATATTATTTTAATTTATTTTATTTTGATTAGTTCTATAACTCTCTTTTATTTATCAAAAAATAAATTATGAAACTCTACTAACCAATATATTAGAAAGCTCAATTAGAATTTTTTTATTCAATTAATTTTGCTTTTATTATTAGTATTATTATCATGCGAATGAAGATGAAAAGTTGTACGTTTTTGTTTTTGTGTAAATTTGTTTGCCAATTTCTAATTAATATTTAAAATTTTTGTCACGATTGAAAGGTATAATACTAACATATAGTATATTTTTCATAGCTATTGGATATTGTTGCCCCTAAAAATATATAATATGGTTAATCATATTAGAAATTTGTCACAGAATAAATAAATAAATCATCTTTTTAAAATTTTAAAATCTTTAATTAATAAACAAATTATTTAATGAAAAGAATGAAGAAAAAATTCTCATTTATGTGTCATATTATAAAAGCTCAAAAGTCAACTCATTTTTTTCTCTTAAATCACATTAACTATATTATATTAAAACTAAAAAAATATTATTTCTTTAACTTCTCGTAATTATTGTAAAAAAAAAATCAAATTTTCTTATTTAATTCTCCCAAAAACATATCTATATAGTATGGCCTGGTACATAAATTATTTTTCTTTATGACATTGTAAATAGGATGTACATATATAATAAAAAGTTATTTTATAGTTCTGCTATAATAAATGTGTATATGTGTATTTAGCTTATAATTATTTAAAGAAAAAATTATTTATCCTAATTTTCTACATTAAAAAAGAGTTATCTTTTGAAGAGTTATTATCATATATTAATTTTTTTTTAGTGATGGCTACAATAATAATTAGATTAGCGTTATAAAACTCTTTCAATGCTCTACATGTGTTAGGGACAAATATTGATCCAACTCTTGGTATACCTTTCTACAATTTGACACTTTATGTGCTCTCGGAAATATAATATTTTATCACTCTATGAAAATCTGTATATAATCAAGTAGATAAGTAACACATGCATCAAATTACTAATAACATCACGACTTCTTATAAATATAAATTTTATTTTATGTTATGTGTTTCAATTCTTTTATTTTCATTGCAAAGTATAATCTCCAATGTAATGTTATATAATCAACTTAATTATTATTTTTTTGAGATGTTTTTCTCAATAGATATTATATAAAAATTAAATTTGAGATATGCGATCCTTTAATATTAATAAACCATATGCAATGCAAGTCACATTGGATGAATCTTAATACGGAAAATGAAATATCAAAGAAAGTCAAACAAAAAGAAGAAGATCTCACTAACTTCTTAATGTCGTATATAATTATGTTGAAACATAATTAAAGTATTTTTCTTACTTTTATATGTCACAAATATATTTTTAATTATTTGTATTACAAATCAAGTTGTTTATACATAAATAAAGTCATGTAGTTTGTAATCAATTAAATTTAATGTCACTTTGGTTGAACTAATATCATTATTATAAATTCATTGAATTTTTTAAGAAACTACGATAATCAATTTACTGAAACTTTTTATGTTTTTCTTCTTTTTTGTTGGCAATGTTAAGCGAAAATTACAGTTTGAAAATATCTTTCTAGCAATTTTTTGGAAAGACAATATCGAGGAAGGTTGTTTTGTATTATTTTATTTATATACACTACTTATTGAAAAATAGTCAATTAGTGATCAGTTATTTAAAAGATATATTAAATTTCGCGTGAAGCGCGGATGAGTCCACTAGTAGTTAAATAACTGTAGAACTTTGTTTGTTAATTTAAAACTTTAAATCAAACTGCTTAGAGTTTATTATCTACCAATAAGATTTTGTAGAACAAGAATCAACGTATTGTATTGCTACAAAGATTAAGATTTTATTAATT
>JAGDQO010002188.1:0-128448 GCA_018342035.1 Solanum appendiculatum | reverse complement strand
ATATTATTTACCATTTTTTCCCTTTCTACCACTGGATTTATGTCTTAATTGATTTCGTTGTTTGATAGATACGACTTCCACAAAAGGGAGAGTTTGTCCCACTCAACATTGGATGTTGGACCTTCAATGTTGCTGAACTGTATATAAAGTTTCTCAACGGTATTTAAGAGACTGAAATTTTATGATATTGCTCTTATTTGAACCTGTTTTCATTGTAATTGGTTGCGTTAAGTTACAAATTTTTCAGAAGTTCTTTAACTTTATTAATGCACCATTTTCAGAACCCCGGATGCTATATGATAAGTTTAAAAACTTTGCAGCACAATAACTTGCAATTTTTATTTTTTTTAGAAAAAAGATAGGCAACTTGTTTGTATATTGAGGTATATATAATAGTTTGATTATTTCAATTATGTTTTTATTCTTGATATCATGTAATCACATGTTGGTAAAGCTATCAAGATAGCTTGTCACTGGTTGGCAATGTGCAGAAGAGTAGTAAAAAATTGATGGGGCCTAGACATCATGACCATGTGATCAGCACCCGGTATCTCTTCCACTTCATCAGGGAGATTCCTTTCAATCATCCATTGTTGGAATTCCCTCTTTAGTTGTTTATCTTCAGCAGCCACAATAAACACTCGTCTTATTGATCCATACCTTTTGCTTGAAAGAACTATCTCTTTTGATATCTCCTCCAGACTATATAAATATCGTGGCCTAACTAGCATAGTAGCCAACTCCCAATCCTAACACCAAAAAAAGGAAAAAAGAACATGTCCACACACACACAACTTAGCAAGTTCCATTTTGATTCAGTGTCTAATTTGAATAATTCAGAACTCTGCTATTTCACTTTTAGATCTTGGTGGTGCTTTGCTTACCTGAATTGGGTTCAACTGATAGAGATTGCTTGCCAAGTACTTTGGACCAAAGTTGAAGGTTGTTGGAGGATTGTTGGGTCCATAGTCGTATGTAACACGATTATCAAGTTGAGATGCCACTAGTCTATTACCCTGGATGATTTCAAAGAAACCAGAGTCTTAATAAGAGAAAAAATTGTTAGCTAACATAAGAGATTATCATCTCATGGCTGAAAAGTTAGCAAAAAGGTACCTTGCTATAGATAGTGGTTGCATTAAGAGTTGGACCAGGCATTCCAGCTGTGACAAATATAGCAACTGAAATCTTTTCGAAAAAGCTTTCCATGGCTTTAGTTATCGCGAATCCACCAAGGCTATGACCTACAAGAACCACTTTTTCATTTGCAGGAAGAGAAGCCATGAAATCCATTTACGGACTGAAGTAATCAGATAAATGTGGGAATGTTTTCCAATTTTTCCATGGTCGGTTGGTTAAAAATTTTTGACAACATTTTCTCTAAGATAGTATTTCCCTAGTTAAAGTAGAGAAAACAAGTTCCACAAGTGGCATTCCACATTGATTATGTCTTCCCCGCGCTCCAACACACCTGTTGTTCACCCCCAATTCCCCGGCCCATAGCCCCCATCGCCAGACCCCCACACCCTATCCTCACTACATCTCTCATAATATTTGTCTAGATTATTTTTAGGATAATATTTTCTTTTACTTATTGAACGCAAGAAACTAAATAAGAGACTGACTTATTTTTCTAGAAAACAATTTCCTTCGTACTGAACACACCCTAAGAATAATTAAATTATTAAGCTTAAGTTAGACCAAAACAGGTGACAACTTGGAAAATTAAGAGAATTGAAAAGTTCCATTGTACACTAAATTAATTTTATTTATTTGATTAAAAAAATATACTACGCATAATATATAAGAATAGTTTTCTATAACCCATTTATTCGATTGAAGAATTTGGTTGTAGAGGCATTTTTAAATCATTAAACTTTTCCGATAAATTACTTAATCCTAAAACCTATCACTTAATTAGGGATGACAATGAAGCGGGTGGGGCGGTTGAGGAAAAACCCGCATAAACCTATAAATATAGACTTGTTGAACTGTTAGTTTAATTGATTTTATGGATATAAAATTATATTTGAAAGAATTAATTAATACTTATGTTCGAGAATACAAATTAACTCAAGGAGTAAAATCTGAATCAATTTGTTATATCTATATATCCATATTGATTATCCACAGGAACTTAGATTTTATATTTTTCATGTATAATTTATTATTTTAATAATATTAATATTGTTTTACTAATATTTATAATACATGACGACACACACATTCCGAAAAAATTAGTTATATTATAAAAGAAAGTCAAAAGATCTAAATCCCCTTCCTAATAGCTTAGATGTCATATTCATAAAAGTATTATTTTATAATAATATAGTAACAATAATATTTAACGGAATAAAAAAAGATACCTATACATTTTGAAGTGACTATTCTTAAAAAGTTATGTTCTTTTGATTTATTAACTGTTTTAGAATTTGTAATTCAGCCGTTGACTTGACTGGTTGTTAAAGTAGAATGCCTTTTTTCTACAAAGCGGAAGCAGCTCCTCTCTGGTTATTTAGTACTCTACAAAGTTGAAATTCCGAGATTCAAAATTATAAATTTTGATTATGAATTTCAATATAGAAGCTTTATTTTTTAAAAAATAAAATTTATATTTTTGGAAACTGTGTAAAAAAATATTACAAATCACAATCACAATAATTAACAACTTAAAATATTTAAAAGTCATATAAAAATATTTTGATAAAAAAGCTAACTTGACTCTCGAAATTTCAACGTGCCACATAAATTGAGACCGAAGTACTGTGTACTCAATTGATCTAGGGTGGACGTGCGCCAAAAACTAGTATTATCAAAATACAGGTGAAAGTTGAAGTGCAATATACTTTATTATTGAATATGAAATCACAGATGAAGTCACTTGCGAGCAATGCGCAGAAGAAGAGTGAAAAGTTTTAGGGGCTTAGACATCATGGCCATGTGATCAGAGCCAAAGATTTGTTCCACCTCATGTGGAGGGTTCTTTTCTATCATCCACTGCTGGAATTCCTTTTTTAGAGTTTTATCTTCCACAGCAACAATGAATACTCGTCTAACTGTTCCATACATTTTGCTTGAAACAACTATCTCCTTAGCAAAATCTTCAACACTGTATAAGTATAGCGGCCTTACTAGTGTAGTGGCCAGCGCCAAATCCTAACAACAAAAGGGGAAAAAAGAAAAGGAAATTGCTTAATTAGTTCAATGATGTTAATGTTCTACTCGAATAAACTGGCGAAAACATGTAACATTAGAGCCATCCTCATGACCATTATACTTTGCTTACCTGAATTGGGCTCAGCTGATAAATATTTCTTGCCAAGTACTTTGGACCAAAGATGAAGGTTGTTGGAGGATTGGTTGGTCCATTATCGTACGTTACACGATTATCAAGTTGAGATATCATTCCACTGGAAGACTGCAACTAGATAATAGTTTCAAACATGAAAAAATGTTAGCTGACTGAAGAGATCAAAGCAAAGGTAAAGTTGATGAATTATATATACCTTGGCTAAGAGAGTGGTTGCATTTAGAGTTGGACCAGGCATATGAGCAGTTACAAATACAGCAACTGAAATCCTTTCCGGAAAGCTTTCCATGGCTTTAGATATGGCCAATCCACCAAAACTATGGCCTACAAGAATCACTTTCTCATGTGTAGGTAGAGAAGCCATGAACTCCATTAGCGGACTAAAGTAATCAGATAAATGTGGGATTTCGAGGACCTGTTTCTTGTTGATTCCTGAAGCACCTAAGTCAAGAGATGTGACATTATGCCCTGAAGATCTTATCAGTGCCACAATCTTGTACCAAGACCATGCTCCGTGACACGCCCCATGAACTAGCACAAAGTGCTTGATAGTTTTATGCCTTGATGTCGTTGAATTTACATATGGCAACAAAAGTATCAGTACTAAACTTATTAGGAACTTGTTTTTCTCCATTTACTTTCTTCTCTTCTTTTGAACTTTGAGCTCACAGTATGAACCATTATAAGGCAATTATTATAGATACTCAAGGTGTTTGACCTTCTAACTTACTTCCCTGCTGAAGCAATCCCATGTCAAGTATTATTTGTTGGGAATTTTATCATTCACTAAGTCAACTAGAGGAAGAGAATAGATTATTACAATATTCAGGCTGAAGTTGCATAAAACAGTTTGATTGTCAGTTTCACTGATAAAAGAAAGGATAACAAAGATCAATGTCAACTGCTGACTGAACCTAAAAGTCTTTCAGAAGTTTTTCTACACTATGCAGGATAAATGAGGACATTTTCAAACAAAGTCACAACCATTTGAAGTATTACTCATAATCATAAAGGTCATAGATGATTATACGTGTTATCTAACAGAGGACTCTATGGCCCGAGTGATTTCATACCACAGACGAAAATTGTTAACTGAGGGGGGATAATTAAATTAAGCACTGGGTGCTTGCATTAAATTATAACCAAATATGTTCAACAAATAGAATGAAAACAAGCAAGGGAAAATTTGAACTCTTTCGTGAGGGTAGAAACATTCAGAGTTGGACCAGACATCATTGCAGTAACAAAAACAGCAACTGAAATCGAGTAGTAAAATCTTGAGTGGATGGATTTTGTTCCTTCGACATTTCAGTAAGTCAAAGGTAAGTTTGGGCTAGAGTTCTACACCCAAACATGACATATGTACATTGACTTTTGGAATCTATGATCTGATGAAAATAATTGCAACATGGCGTTACTTGGATCCTTCTCTCTCACACGATATGATGGAGTTCCGTAGAAATTATATTATTTTGTAAAGGCTCATGTAATGGAGATATAATTAGAAAGGCACCCTTCCACAAAACCCCTGACGCCAAGTGATAAGCCCAAAAATTACAACTTGCTTATGTTGAACATTTCCTAGATGTTTTTTGTGGGGAACAGCAAAGGGAATCTCTACACAATGAACAAAAGACTGATTCAACAAAGGGTAATCTAATTTTATTTCAACTATGCATTATTCATGAATATGTAATCACAAGCTGGTTTAAGCTATTAATATAGCTTGTCATTTGTTGGCAATACGCATAAGAAGAGTAAAAAGTTGACGGGGTTTAGACATCATGGGCATGTGATCAGATCCTAAAATCTCTTCTACTTGATCTGGTGGATTCTTTTCAATCATTAACTGTTGAAATTCCTTCTTTAGAATTTTATCTTCAGCTGCCACAATGTAAGCTCGTCTAACTGATCCATAATTTTTGTTTGAAAGAACTATCTCCTTTGATATTTCATCCAAACTGTGAAAATAAATTGGCCTTACTAATGTAGTAGCCAGTCCCCAGTCCTAACACCAAGAAGGAAAAGAAAAACTTTTGTCACGGCCATTCTCATTATCAAGAGTACCAGTACTCAGCTATTTCAATTTATATTTTTACTATGCTCTGCAGTCTGCTTACCTGAATTGGGCTCAGTGGATAAAGATAACTCGCCAAGTACTTCGGACCAAAGATGAAGGTTGTTGGAGGATTGGCAAGTCCATTATCGAATGTAAGACGATTATCAAGTTTAAATATTGCTCCACTGGATGACTGTACTAAAGTATAATAATTTCAAACATGAAAAAGTGCAAGCTAACTTAAAGAATATCATCTCATGGCTAAATTTGAAAATGATACCTCATTAAAGACGGTGGCTGCATCGAGAATTGGACCAGGCATTAGAGCAGTGACAAATATAGCAACTGAAATCTTCTCAGGAAAACTTTCCATGGCTTTAGATATGGCGAATCCGCCAAGGCTATGGCCAACAAGAATCACTTTTTCATCTGCTAGAAGAGAAGCCATGAACTCCATTAGTGGACTAAAGTAATCAGATAAATGTGGGATTTGAAGGACCTGTCTCGGGTTGACCCCTGCACCACCCAAGTCCAGAGCTGTTACATTATGCTCTGTTGTTTTTATCGATGCCATAATCTTGTACCAAGACCAGGCTCCATGGCAAGCCCCATGAACTAGCACGAAGTGCTTACGAGCTTTAGGCCGTTTAGGCACTGACATGGTTGCATTTACATATGACAACAGAAGTATTAGAACTAGGCTTGTTAGAAACTTGCTTTTCTCCATGTCTTTTTCTTCTTCTTTTGAAGAATGAGCACATTGTATGAACCATTACAAGGCAATTATATAATTCCAGGAGTTTGACATTTGTTAATTAATTACTTACTTTCATGCTGAAGTAACCCCATGTTAGGTACTATTACTATATGGGCCATTTTATTTTTATATTGGATGTGTTTCTTGGAAGTTCAATCATTCACCAAGAGAGAATAAATAATTAAAATTTCTGATTTCTCCAGATAATTGGAATGAAATCATTCACCATTTTATTTCTATATTGGATGGATATATTTGGGACATTTATGCAATGGTAGGGTACTAAGATATATGTATATCAACTCTAAATCGCAAAGTTGATGGGTATATCAAACCTTTTTCCCTTTCAAAATTTATCTTCCTGTTATCTTCACAAATTCTGTTGCAAAACCCCACAACAAACTGCGGGCCCCAATTCCCAAAACAACAAGTATGATCCTAACTAACTTCCTTTTAACGGTCACTTACTCCAGCGATGCCGTTCCTATACAATAAAACCAAAACGTCGTAGAAGCTTTTATTCCCTTTCTAACAAATTCCCAAATGGACACCGTTTAATTTATGTTAGTAAAAGGGGCAAATATAGTGCATATATAGCCATAGACATTGAAGGCTAGCATAGATGCTATTATCCAGCTGATGGACCAGGTGAATGTGGACATCTATCATAGTAAAGATATGACACATAGACTTAACTCAATCTCAAAAGCTAGTTTATTAAGGGAGAATTGCTCAAATCCATATAAGCGGATCGTCAATCTATTCTCCAACCAATGCGAGATTTTAATCCACTCTAACACTCCTCCATACCCAGAAAACCTCCAAAGAAACAAACAATGGCCTATTAACACAATAAAAAAAACTTGACAATAGCCAAACTTGATGCTGCACTCTAAAAATAATTTCCCAAATAGGCTTCAAATAGCCTCCAACAAACAATATCAAGTTACAAATTGTTCAAGCAGCAATTCAACTCACTGCTGCACTCATACGCATTTTCCAGAATCAAGAATAATTAGCAATAAACAGAGTCGTCTCAAACCTGACCAAAGAGGTTTTAAAGATTCCGTTTAAAGGATATTCTTCTCGAAAAAGTGATTCTATAATCAGGGAACCACCACAAGTTGACCGGAGATGCCAAACCGATGTTGGAACAGAAAACCGGACCCAGATTTGTCCACCCACGCGCTCTTCGAACTGGGTTGTCTCCCGCAGTTTGACGGCGCGTGAGATGCACGCACTTGTCCTTTGACCACCGGTTTACGAGGTTTTGTAGATCGGGGTAAGATGGTCGTTCTTAGGTTGGTGGCAGCAGCTAAATTTCAGATTCAAAAAATTCATTCACGCACTGACCGATTCCGGCAAGCTTTCTGATGTAACTCAGACAGAAAAATATAATGTCTCTGATACGAATTGTGCAAGTGTATATAAGTAGAGAGGCCAATAAAGTTGCGGATGGACTTGCTAAGAAAACAACAATATTGATATTGTGAGTTTTATTTTGACATTAGTCTGTGAGAATTTTATCTTGTCAAATCGTTGATCGGTTCTCTCCCATCTTTCCTCTTGTTTGTTCAATTTTTCATCAAGCGCCTTCAATCACATACCTTCCTACATAGTTGTTTTACCCATGAGCTAAGGAAAGTGTTGTGATACCAGTCGTAACACTCCAATTGAACTAAGATAGTAATATTGATAAGTAAATGAGAGGAAGTAAAGGTCGTTTATTGATGTCAATTCCAAACACTAAAATTACTACGAAATGAAACAACAACAGAAAGAAAATGATTGAGATGTCAAATTAACTAGCTCTGGCAATGAGGCTTCCATGAAAGAACTGAGATCGCCATAGAAATGCATCATATATGTGAGTTGATGCTTCCCTGCTCAGCTACGCGGTCATGTGTAGTTTAAATTATTTCAATTAAGCTTTATTCTTGGATATGTAATGAAAAGCTGAGTCGTCATTTTTGAGCAATGCTCATAATAAGAGAAAAAAAGTTGAGGGAGAAAATGGTCAAATGACCCCCCAATCTATTACCGATTTTTCAACTACACATTTATACTTCATGGGAATTCTATTACCCATGAGCTATTTTAAAGTGAAATTATTTCCTCCCTAAAACTCATTATCAGGCATGTGTCTTGTGGTGAAATACAGGTACTTAACACGTGTATTTCACCATTTAATAAAAAAAAATTTAAAATAAACTCTCCTCCTTCCTCCTCCTTTCTTCCTCAATCATTTCTTCAACCCTAACTATAATAAACACCATTTTTGACCTCAATATATTTCTATATCTCTAACAATTTATAAGAACGAAAATTCAAGCAAACTTTTCATTCACTCCGAATCTCTAGAGCCTAGAAGATAGCGGTCCTAATCAAATCTTTCATTCAACCAATTCAACAATCTTTTCATATTTTTTTATTCAATTTTCTTCGTTAAACAATTCTAGATACACATTGAATGGGTCATGAAAATTCGAGATCAGATTTAACCTTTGACGATTCCATTGACGACTCAAAACCACTGCGGATGAGAAGACCAACTTGAGACCAATTTGTAACACCAATTTGAGAAACCTCTCTCTCTTCCCCAATCTTTCTCCCTCTAAAATTTTCATGATTAATTTATAATTTGAGTTTTTGATTTTGATTCTTCATGGATTTTAGGAGAACATGTGGGATCTTTCTTTAATAAATGTAGAAGAAATTGTTTTGTTTCAGTTCCTTCTAATAAGTTTGAAAATATTTTTTAAAAATACAATTACTTCACTTTGACTTTGTCACTCTTGAGTCCATGACTTGAAAAAAAAATCAATTAATGGGTATGTTTTTTTTAAAAAATAAATTTAATTTGTTAGATATTTTCTAAATAAGTCTATTGAAAAATTATTTATTCATAAAATGGATTAATTGTTGATAATTTTTATACCAAATATCCATTGAAAAAGCTTCAATAATGGTAATGGCGAAGAAGGTATAGTTATTTAGATAAATAAGAAGAAAGAAAGAGAAAGAAAAAAGAAAAAGAGAAAAAAAAACGAAAAAAAAGAAGAAAAAGGGAACTCACTCTCTCATTTTAAAGTAGTACAGGGGTAATAAGACTCCCGTGGAGTATAGGTGTGTAGTTGGAAATTCGATAATAGGTTGGGGGGTCATTTGGCCATTTTCTCAAAGTTGAAGGGGTTTAGACATCATGACCATATGGTCAGAGCCCTCAATCTCTTTCACTTCAGGTGGATTCTTTTCAATCATCCACGGTTGAAATTCCTTCTTTAGAAATTTATCTTTAGCAGCAATAATGAACACTCGCCCAACTGATCCATACCTTTTGCTTGAAAGAACTATCTCCTTACCAACATCTTCCACACTGTATAAGTATAGCGGCCTTACTAGTGTAGTGGCCAACGTAATCCTAACACCAAGAAGGAAAAGTAAACTAATTTAAATCAGTTACTTTCCATGTCCATGACCAGAA
The DNA here is from genome assembly GCA_018342035.1 of Solanum appendiculatum. NCBI lineage: Eukaryota > Viridiplantae > Streptophyta > Magnoliopsida > Solanales > Solanaceae > Solanum > Solanum appendiculatum. The sequence continues at coordinate 118,838 of JAGDQO010002188.1, read as the reverse complement.
TAACAGGACTTGGCTATTTCAAATATATATTTATGTTATGCTTTGCTTACCTCAATTGGGCTCAGCTGGTAAACATTAGTGGCCAAGTGCTTTGGACCATCAAGGAAGGTGGTTGGAGGATTGGTAGGTCCATTATCATATGTCACACGATTATCAAGTGCAGATAATACTCCCCTAGATGACTATAACAAAGTATATTTAGTTTCAAACATGTAAAAAGTGTAAGCAAACATATATAACAGATCATCCCCATGGCTAAAATTGGGACATATGACAAATTGGTACCTCAGTGTAGACGGTGGTTGCATTGAGAGTTGGACCAGACATTACAGCAGTGACAAATACAGCAACTGAAATCTTTTCGGGAAAACTTTCCATGGCTTTAGATATGGCTAATCCACCATGGCTATGGCCTACAAGAACCACTTTTTCATGTGCTGGAAGAGAAGCCATGAACTTCATTAGTGGACTAAAGTAATCGGATAAATGTTGGACTTGGAGGACCTGCTTAGGGTTGATTCCTGAAGCACCCAAGTCAATAGCTGTGATATTATGTCCTGAAGATCTCATTAATGCCACAATCTTGTACCAAGACCAGGCTCCATTGCCTGCCTTGTGAACTAGCACAAAGTGCTTGCTAGCTTTAGGACATTTAGACCCTGAAAAGGTTGCATTTACATATGGAAAGAGAAGTATTAGAACTACTAGACTTGTTAGATACATATTTTTCTCCATATCTTTGTGTCCTTTTGAAGAATGCACATAAAGCTTTCTTAACGGATGTGTCAAGTTAATATGGCCCTAGTAAAATGAAACAGAGGGAGTAGATGAAGAAATTGAATTGATTCATGATGGTATTTATAGCTTGGAAAAAGGAATTGCATTTCGTGTTTGAGTATTCTTTTTTTTTAATTAAAGTGCACGTAGCATACAATCTTTAATGAAAGGTGGCATTTTGATATGCATTTTAGTTCCTCCTAACCTAAATTTTCAGCTAGCTAGCTAGGATCAACTTTTGGTAACAGTGATAAATAAAAAGTGTAAGGATTTAATTGTTGAGAAAAGTACACTGAAATTACAATCAACGAAATAACAACTGAAAGTAAATAATTGAAATATCAAATTAACTAGAACTTCTCAGCATAAGTGCATCAAATATGTGAATTGACTGAAGTTTTATTCTCAGTTAAGTCTGTCCCCCTTATTCTTCTTAACTAACAGCTCTTAATTAGCCATACTTGTTGGCAATGCTCAGAAGAGTAGTAAAAAGTTGTTCAGGCTTAGACATCATCATCATGTGGTCGGAGCCCTGGATCTCTTCCACTTCATTTGATGGATTCTTTTCAATCATCAAATTTAAAAATCCCTTTGTCAGGGCATTATTTTCAGCAGCAGCAATAAACACTCGCCTAACTGATCCATATCTTTTCCTTGTAAGAGCTAGCTCTTTAGAAACATCTTCCTCGCTGTATAAATAAAATGGCCTTACTAGTGTAGTGGCCAGTGCCAAATCCTAACACCAAGAAGGAAAAACATGATTTAAATTAGTGCTTAGTTGATGTTGCGGTTAAGTACTTGAATATACTATAATTTGTAAAAACTACTGAAATCTTCCCATAGCCAATAGGTGATGCCTACTAATAATGTTTTGCCAAAGAAGTCAGTCAGTCATTTAGGGTCATTCTCATGACCAGAATAACTTGATGTATTGGCTATGTCAACTACAATATAAATTTGTATTATGATTTGCTTACCTCATTTGAGCTCAGCTGGTAAAAATTAGTTGCCAAGTACTTTGGACCTAAGATGAGGGTGGTTGGAGGATTCGTAGGTCCATTGTCGTATGTAACATGATTATCAAGTTGAGTGCATACTGCACTGACTACCTATAACGAAGTATATTTAGTTTCAACCATGTAAAAGTTTAAACAAACTTAATAGATCATCTCATGGCTTAAGTTGGGAATATGGAAAATTGATACCTTAGTGTAGAGGGTGGCTGCATTGATATTTGGACCAGGCATTAGAGCAGTGACAAATACAGCCACTGAAATCTTTTCTGGGAAAGTTTCCATGGCTTTAGAAATGACGAGTCCACCAAAGGCATGACCTACAAGAACTATTTTTTCATGTGCAGGAAGTGAAGCCATGAACTCCATTAGCGGACTCAAGTAATCAGAAAAATTTGGGATGTGGAGGACCTGTTTCGAGTTGATTCCTGAAGCACCCAAGTCAAGAGCAGTTACATTATGCTCCGAAGATGTCATCAATGCCACAATCTTGTACCAGGACCATGCTCGGTGGAATGCCGTATGAACTAGCACAAAGTGCTTCTTAGCTTTAGGGGGTGATGAAAAGGTTGCATTTGCATATGGCAATAGAGACTCGCTTTTCTCCATATCTTTTGAAGGATATGAGCACATAATATGAACCATTACGTGGCAACTTTATAGTAGGAGGAGTTTGGTTTGTGCCAACTTACTTTCTATTTTTGGAGGAGTTTTGACTCTGCCAACTTACTTAAAGAAAGAAGGAAGGTATTCCATTTCCATCTGTCAGCCTAGCCTACTTTTATTTCGTGTTCTCCATTTGTTTTTCCTTTTTCATGTTTCTTTCTTATTTTTATTTTTTTTCCATTCAAGAGTGACTTTTGACAAAATTTTACTGAGACGAAATTCTTACTACAATCATCAGGTACTATTTTTTTTTTGACTTTCTGACAAAAATGATATTTTTTTAAAAAAGAAACTAAATTCTAGTATTAGTAATGTTTCTTGATTCATGTACTTCTCAGGAAGTTCATATGAATTATGATGTTTTATTTTAAATGGATCATAACTCATAACACCTTATCTTCATGAGATACAAATTTACAATAAACACTCAAATAAGAAGTAACCGATCCAAAATTCTTCTTTGACAATTTTTAGTTCCTTAACAATGTCTTCTTCACTGAAAAGCTTTCAAAAGGGCAATTCACGTTGACTATATACATTTTAAATATTGATGCTTGCTGTTCTAAAGATTGAGATTTCCCTGAAGGAAGATTCAAATGTAATATATGTAACTTATGGCACTTGCCAGCTGGAATATATCTCAAGCATGATCATTATATTGTTCATAGCAAAGAATAACCAGGATCTTATTGCCACAAGTTTGTAACAAAACTAGGCTCTAGGACACGAATTAACTCAAATTCAGTAATTACATGAAATAGAGGTCGTTTATTGATGTCAATTAAAATTACAATGAAGGAAATAACAGCGGAAATAAAAATGATTGAAATATCAAATTAACATAGGACTTCTATGGAAGAACTGAGATCATCATATAAATGCGTCAAATATGTGAATTGACTCTAGTTTTATTCTCAGCCTTAAGCCTGTCCCCCTTATTCTTGTTAAGATCTCTTAGGCATACTTGTTTGCAATGCTCAGAAGAGTAGTAAAAAGTTCTTTGGGCTTAGACATCATGGTCACGTGTTCAGAGTCCTGGATCTCTTCCACTTCATCTGGTGGATTCTTTTCAATCATCAACTGTGAAAATTCCTCCATCAGGGCATTACTTTCAGCAGCAACAATGTACACTCGCCTAACGGATCCATACTTTTGCTTGATAGAACTATCTCCTTAGAAATATCTTTGGCACTGTATGAATAAAATGGCCTTACTAGTGTAGTGGCCAGCGCCAAATACTAACAACAACAAGAAGAAAAAAAGGATTTAAATCAGTTCCTAATTGATGTTGCAATTAAGTAGTTGAATAGATCTGTAATTTGGATAAACTATTAAAATCTTCCAATAGCTGTTATTGGCTATTTCAATTGCAATATATGATTTGCTTACCTCAATAGGGCTCAGCTGGTAAATATTAGTTGCCAAGTACTTGGGACCTAGGACGATGGTGGTTGGAGGATTCGTAGGTCCATTGTCGTATGTAACAAAATTATCGAGTTGACCTATCACTGTATTGGCTCCCTATAATGAAGTATATTTAGTTTCAAACATGTAAAAGTTTAAACAAACATAACGGTGGTTGTGAATATGGAAAATTGGTACCATAGTGTAGACGGTGCTTGCATCGATATTTGGACCAGGCATTACACCACTGAGAAATACAGCAACTGAAATCTTTGATGGAAAGGTTTCCATGGCTTTAGAAATGGCAAGTCCACCAAAGGCAGGACCGACAAGAACTATTTTTTTATCTGCAGGAAGTGAAGACATGAACTCCGTTAGCGGACTCAAGTAATCAGAAAAATTTGGGATTTGGAGGACCTGTTTGGAGTTGATTCCTGAAGCACCCAAGTCAAGAGCTGTTACATTATGCCCTGAAGATGTCATCAATCTTGTACCAGCACCAGGCTCCATGGCCTAACGTATGAAGAAGCACAAAGTGCTTCTTAGCTTTAGGCTCTAACACAGTAGCATTTGCATTTGACTCACTTTTCTCCATATCTTTTGAAGGATGAGCACATAATATGAACAATTACAATGGCAACTATATAATAGGAGGAGTTTGGTTTCTGCCAACTTACTTTCTATTTTTAGAGGAGTTTTGACTCCGCCAACTTACTTCTGCTGAGCAACCCCACATTAGCTATTATTTGTACTAGTTTAGTAAATTTTTCAACAGAAACACGTGCGCCTCAGTGATTAGTGGTGTGTGTAATACACTCTTTCTTAAAATTGAAAAAAACCTTGCCACAAGCATTCCACATGGATAAAATATTCATTTTGACAAAAATTAAATAAAGGCGAAATGATTTAATGGACCCTTGTACTTGTGTCAGTTTGTATTCTGGACATTTCAACTTACCACTTTGTCAACTGAATCCTTTAACTCAATGAAACTCAACATTTTAAATCTTTCTGAACATTGACCAAGCTTATCTGGCAACTTGATTAATGAGTTGGATCAAATACGTGATTCCACGCAAAAAAAAGAGCATGAACATAAAAAAAAATAGACTTAAAATAATTAAAAGAAAAAGAAAAAGAAAATAAAAAGAACAAAAGAAAGATTAAAAAAAATATTTCACTTCTTTCTCCTTCCCCCACCCATCCTCATTTCTTTTCCTTTTCTACCATCACTATCACTTTCCCTGTTCTTCCCCACCCAGACCCCCATTTCTCTCTTTCTCCCTGTTACCGTTCCCGCTCCTTTTTAATTTCTTTTCATTTTTTCTTTCCCCCAAATTAAAAACGAATTTGTGCAAAAAAATAGAACATAATGACCAAAGGAAAATAAAAAAATCGGTGCGATACACATAGCTATCGGAAGAAATGCATGTAATGAGTATCCTGGCCTTTTTTGTTGTCAAAATTGTTAGTAATTTTAGTGCTAGCTCCATCATTAAATCTGATATTGTTCTTGATTTATTTTTCTTTTCATTTTTCTAGGGTAAAGTGACAAGATCCGATAGTTTTGAAGGGTGAAAAGTAATTGTTGAATATCTTTATGAAATTAGATGAAGTGTGCTACTTTAAGATTGTATGCAAATATTAGGATATATTGAGGTATTTTAATGGTGATTCATTGACATCAATGGAGGAAAGGGTTTTAGAGGGGTTGGTCAAATAACAATGAAGGGAGTAATGGAGTGAAAAAGAAGAAAAAAATAACTTGTTTTAAAAATTAAATAATAAATGATGTGTCATATAAAATCTGATGTGGATGATGACATGTTATTTTTATTGGGCGTTTGAAATTCACACAAAGCCAAAGGAACTTAAAATGTTGAGTTTCATTGAGTTAAAATGTTCAATTGACAAAGTGGTAAGTTAAAAAGTCCAGAATACAAACTCATACAAGTATAAGTGTCCATCAAATCATTTCGCCCTAAATAAACTATTAACACTGCCTCCATTTCACAAAGAATGGCCTTGGCACGGAGTTTAAGAAAATAAAGAAAACTTTTCAATCTTGTGGTTCTAAATTAAAGTTACGTCAAATGTACCAAAATGCCATTTAATCTTGTGGTCTTAAACATGCCATGTGGAAAATTGAAATTAAAATGTTGCTGAAAAAAGAAAAAGGTCATTCTTTTTTAAACAAACTAAAAAGGAAAGGAGGACATTCTTTTTGAAACGGAGGGAGTATTAATTAAAGGTTAAAGATTAAAGTATTACTATCCCAAAAAAAGAAATTATATTTTACAAAAATAAAATTTAAAGTATTTTTCTCACCCCACTCCACCACTTCTTCCCCCTGCACCCCCTCCTCCGTCCTTTTATTTTTTAAAATTTCTTTTATAAAATATTTTTAAAAAATTCATACTTCACCCCCTCCCCAAACCACCCACTCCTTCCTAAAAAAAATTGAAATTATTTTTATTTTTTAAAAAAGGTAAAATTCTACCCATCTAACCCTCCACTCCTAATTCATTATTTATTTATTTTTTTACCATTTTTCTCATTTTGTGTTAGATATGTACATATATTTTTTTCTACTTGCGTATCGAATATAACAAAAAATAAAAAAATTATTTTAAAAAAATTCTTGCGGCAAGTAAAAAAGTACTTTCCTAAAAATATTTGTATATGTCTAACACAAAATGAAGGTACGGTGAGAGGTAGTGGAGTGAGGTAAGAAAAATATTTTACATTTTATTTTATAAAAAAAAATATTATTATTTGGATAGTAATACTTTAATCTTTAACTTTAATTAATATTAATAATTTATTTAATTTTTGTCATGGTCAAATGTTTTGTCCATGTGCAGTGTGATGTGTCAATTTTTTTAAAATAAAAGAGAGAGTGTTGTACACGAACCATGAAGAGAGTGCAAAAAAAAAAGAAGTGTGTTTGTCAAACTAATAAGTAATAGTTTGAATATAAAAACTCAAAAAAAGATAGTTTAGGTTTGTTTTTGACACTCATATCTTGTTTTAATAAAATCACTCAACTTACGACTTTTTTCTCTTAAAAATTATTCATCAAAAAAGTATGGCATAACAAAAGAAATTATTTTTTATGGTATGTAAACATGGACTCCACTAATAAAATAAAATTGGAAAAGAATTAAAAAATGTCCTTAAACCCTATGAAATACAACAACAATATCCTCCATCAATATTTTGATCTAAAAATATCGTAAAATTCACTTAAAAATATTCCTATAAAATACATGACATTTTGCCATGTCATATATATATTTAAAAAAATATAGGAGCAAGGCGCAGCGACGGCTTTGACTTGTAAGTCTATGTACCTGCTGCGCCTTACAAGGCTATTTTAGCCCTGCGCCTTTCAACCCTATTTTAAACTCCGTTCCCCCTTCCGTTTAAATGTTGTCCTTTTGGTTTCAAACTATTTTTTTGTTGCCCTTTTGGAATTTTGGCTCAATTTTTTTTCCCTTTTTTAGTGTTTTTTATTTATACAAATCAAAACTAAATGTCACATAATTCCCGTAATTGAATATGCTTTTGAGATATTTACTTCGGCCGTCCATTAGGCATATTTTCAAGGCTGGTACTAATTGATTAAAATCTTTAAACAAGTAGTTTAGTGACTTAATTGAGAACACAAAAATGACAAATTTAAAGTACTCTATTTTGAAGTAAAAAGGGAAGGTATTTCACCTTATAGTACTAGTGGATGCGGAACTAGGATTTTTAACATGGAGGTTCAAAATCTGAAGAAGCAAACACACGAACTAATCGAAGGGGGTTCGATATCTATTATATATACATAAAAAAAAATTAACCAGGTATAAATAGTAATATTTTCTCGAAGGGAGTACGAATGAACCCTTGAATGTACTCCGCCCCAGGCCCCGCCGTAGCCTACTTTTATTTCGTGTTCTCTTTTTAATTTTCTTTTTTCTTGTTTCTTTCTTTTGTCGTTTAAGATTTCGTTCTTGATCTTTCTTTTTCAATAGCTGGCTAGATGCGGAAAACTCTACTTCTTCAATATCAAACAAAATTGTACACTGAGGTGTAATTCCTACCACAAATTTAAATGCAATGTACTCCATTTATAAATTCATCAAATTAGAGAAATAGGTTTGTTATTTGCTAAGATCACAAAAAAGGCAAATTAAAAGTAATCCATTTTTTGGGAAAAGGTATAAGTACCTTTAATTATGATCGAAATTCCAGGAATACATTCTATTTTTATGGGGACTTTTTTTTAAAAATAATAGCCAATGTGGGGTTGCTTGTGCATGGAAGTAAGCACAAAACAAACTCCTCTAATTATAAAGCTATCTTGTTATGGTTCATATTATGTGTACATTCTTAAAAAGAAGGAAAAAAAGACTAACAAGTCTAGTAGTTCTAATATTACTTCTGTTTTCCATATGCAAATGCAGCCTTTTCAGGGAATCTGAAGCTAAGAAACACTTTGTGCTAGTTCACGGAGGATGCCATGGAGCCTGAGCCTGGTACAATATTGTGGCATTGATGACATCTTTAGGGCTTCTATTCCAGTTTGACATTATGCCCTGAAGATCTCATCAATGCTACAATCTTGTACGGTGACCATATTACATGGCATCGATCCCCCAGGAACTAGCACAAAGTGTTTCTTAGCTTTGTGCCCTGACAAGGTTGCATTTGCATATAGCAACATAAGTATTAGAACTACTACACTTGTTAGAAACCTATTCATTAGCTGTTACAATTCTTTATTACCATTGAATATAGCTTTGAATAGTCCTAATGACTAACAATCATTATTATTCAGACTTTCACCATTCTGATCCGGGGAAGTTTTCTTTATCAATATATTTTTAAATCCTTCTTTGGATGCAGAGATCCACACAAAATCTCCCTACATATTATAAAGTGTTGGATTTTCTTTCTTAATGATTGATCTTTGTCAGTTCCACTGCTCCTAGTTTTATATTGGAAGAGTTTATCGAATCCTAGGGATACACCAGGGTAAAATATCCTTAAGATAGTGTCATTAACACGTCTGTAGGCTGTAGCTATAAAGTGTTCTCTACAACTTCTGTGACTAAGTATTTTCCGTAAGATTTCCAACACTTCTTCAGTATCAACTTCTATATCCTCCTCGTCATTGACGAGATTTAACTGTTTGGTCTTGAACAAAAAATCAGTAATTAGGGAAATAGAGGTCGTTTATTGATGTCAATTGCAAACACTGAAATTACAATGAAGGAAATAACAACTGAAAGAAAATGATCGAAATATCAAATTAACTAGGACTTGTATGAAAGAGCTGAGATCCCCAGATCAATGCATCAGGTATGTGAATTGACTGAAGTATTTTTATTCTCAGCCTTACACAAGTCCCCCTTATTCTTCTTAATTAACAGCTCTTAGCTATACTTGTTGGCAATACCCATAAGAAGAGTAAAAAGTTGAAGGGGCTTAGACATCATGGGCATGTGATCAGATCCTGAAATCTCTTCCACTTGATCTGGCGGATTCTTTTCAATCATTAACAGTTGAAATTCCTTCTTTAGAACTTTATCTTCAGCTGCCACAATGTACGCTCTCCTAACTGATCCATACTTTTTGTTTGAAAGAACTATCTCCTTTGATACGTCATTCAAACTGAAAAAATAAATCGGCCTTACTAATGTAGTAGCCAGTGCCCAGTCCTAAAACCAACAAGGAAAAAAAAGACGCTTATCACGGTCATTCTCATTATCAAGAGTACCAGTACTCAGCTATTTCAATTTTATATTTTTTACAATATGCTTTGCTTACCTGAATTGGGCTCAGTGGATAATGATAACTCGCCAAGTACTTCGGACCATAGATGAAGGTTGTTGGAGGATTGGCAAGTCCATTATCGAATGTAATACGATTATCAAGTTTAGATATTACTCCCCTTGATGACTGTAGTAAAATATAATAATTTCAAATTTTAACTGTTTGATCTTGATTATCAATTCCTCATTAAAGACAGTAGCTGCATCGAGAATTTTACCAGGCATTAGAGCATTGACAAATATAGTAACTGATATCTTCTCAGGAAAACTTTCCATGGCTTTAGATATGGCGAATCCGCCAAGGCTATGGCCTACAAGAATCACTTTTTCATGTGCAGGAAGAGAAGCCATGAACTCCATTAGCGGACTAAAGTAATCAGATAAACGTTGGATTTGAAGGACCTGTCTCGGGTTGACCCCTGAAGCAGCCAAGTCCAGAGCTGTGACATTATGCCCTGAAGATCTTATCAGTGCCACAATCTTTTACCAAGACCAGGCTCCGTGACACGCCCCATGAACTAGCATGAAGTGCTTGCTAGCCTTAGGCCGTTTAGGCCCTGACATGGTTGCATTTGCATATGGAAACAGGAGTATTAGAACTACTAGACTTGTTAGAAACTTGCTTTTCTCCATATCTTTTTCCTCTCCTTTTGAAGAATGAGCACATTTTATGAACCATTACAAGGCAATTATATAATTCCTGAAGTTTGACATTTGTTGATTAATTATTACTTACTTTCATGCTGAAGTAATTAACCCCATGTTAGATACTTCATGGGCTATTTTATTTTTAGGGAAAAGAGTTTGATATACTCCCTCAATTTTGCTATTTAGAGCTAATATACACTCCTTGCAAAATTGACTCATATATACCCCAATTGTTATAAAGTGGCTCACATATATCTTTACCATTACAAAAATGCCACACATATACCCTTTTCATCTAAAAAATAATAATTTTAAATTACTATTGTCCTCCTCTCCATTGACGAGAAACAAATTGAACTAAGACTCTGTAATTACATGAAATAGAGGTTTTTTATTGATGTCAATTCCAAATACTGAAATTATAATGAAAGGAAATAACAACGGAAAGAAAATGGTCGAAATGTCAAATTGACTAGCATGATAATAAGGACTTCCATGAAAGTAGTGAGATCTCCATATAAATGCATTAGATATGAAAATTGCCTTACAATGTCCGCCTTACTCTCCTTAATTAACAGCTATTTGAGGCATTTGATTTTTAAAGGAGTCTTACTTAATTTAGGTTCAAGTTGGCTAGCTATTATTTGAAGTGGGCAAGCAATGTAGTAGGGATTGGCGCAAGGCAAAGCACATCCTACAACAGGCACTCCACTGGTGTTTAACTTTGTGATTATCTATCTAAAATTTAAGTTATTGGAGAAATAATACTTTGAGCGTGAATTTACATATCTATATTTAAGTATTTTTGTAAAAATATAACACTATCATATATAATTCCCCTGTTTGGCTATTATCAGGCCATAAAGAGCCCCCTTCGAACCCCAATTCTCCTACGAAAATTGAATGTAATTACACTGTTACTTTTTAAATTTCTTCCTTTTTGTTTTATTTTAATTTCTTTTCTTTCTAAGTTATTTCTATTAATTTTTACTTTTCTTTTTCAATTGTTCATTATTTATTTTTCATTTCTCTTCTTCTCATGTCCCAACCTTTACTTGCTATGATTCAATGTAATTGTTCGTATTTTTTTATTTCTTTTTTCCATCTAATTTAGCATGACTACGTTATTATTTTAGTCTTGAATTAAAATAGGATTTCATTATAGAATTGATTATAGACTTATGTTTCTCTTCTCTCTTTTTATGAATTATATGTACTTAAGTTATGGTGGAACTTATTTTATGTTATGTTGGAATTTGATAAGAGTATTATGATAACTTTTTTTTCTTTTTTAAATTTATGTTATTTTTTTTGTTCCAGTTTATTTGCTTTAGTAACATTGAATTGTTATTTCATATTGCATGTCATTCATTTTTTAGTTAGAATTGATAAATTATTTTGTCAAACATTTTACTATTAATCTCTTTATTAAATATGTGGTCCATGTTGTTCTTATAAAATAAGTACTTTTAGCTTTTATAATTAATTAAATTAAATATTATTAATTAATTAATTTTTTTTATTTTTTATATATATATATATCAATTATTTTTACAATATTAGTTACAAATATATATTTATTTATTTATAATATTAACTTAATAGCAACATGAACATGGGCTGATTTAAATCGGTTTATCTTTCCGTCTTGGTGTTAGGATTTGGAGCTGGCCACTACACTAGTAAGGAAATAATTTTTTCAAGGAAAAAGTATAGATCAATTAGGCGAGTGTTCCAAATAGAGGTCGTTTATTGAAGTCAATTCCAAACACTGAAATTACAATGGAAAGAAAATGATTGAAGTATCAAATTACTGGCTCGGTAATAGGACTTCCATAAAAGAACTAAGATCGCCATATAAATGCATCAGATATGTGAATTAACTGAAGTTTTATTCTCAGAGCCTTACACATGTACCCCTTATTCTTCTTAGTTAATACTTAACAGCTCTTAGCTATACTTGTTGGCAATACTCTGAAGATCAGTAAAAAGTTGAAGGGGCTTAGACATCATGGTCATTTGATCAGAGCCATGGATCACTTCCACTTCATCTGGTGGATTCTTTTCAATCATCCACTTTTGAAATTCCTTCTTTATAAGTTTATCATCAGCAGCAACAATGAATACTCGTTTAACTGATCCATACCTTTTTTTTGAAAGAACTATCTCGTTAGAAACATCTTTCACACTGTATAAGTATACTGGTCTTACTAGTGTAGTAGCCAGCGCCAAATCCTAACACCAAGAAGGATAAAAAAAAGCAAAAAAGACTTGAGTCAGTTTCATGTTGATGTTGCTATTCAGAACTCAAATAGATCTATAATTTGAATAAACTAGTAAGATCTCCGTATAGGTGATGCCTACTAATTATTTTTTGCAAAACAAGTTATTAGTCACTCAGCTTAGTTGATTGGCTATCTGAACTCTCACCTTGTTGGTGAGGGTTTGATTCCCCATATTGTAATCCCCTCCCTCCTGATATTCTGCCCCCACCTCCAATTTTGAAAAAAAAAAAATACAAAAAAAATCACTTTAGGGCCATTCGCTTGACCCGGATAACAGAACTTGGCTATGTATTATGTTTTGCTTACCGTAATTGGGCTAAGCTGGTAAAGAAAAGCTTGCAAGTACTTGGAACCATAACTGAAGGTTGTTGGAGGATTTTTAGGTCCATTATCGTATGTAACACGATTATCAAGAGCAGATACTACTCCTGTCGATGCAAATGCCTGTATCAAAGTATATTTAGTTCCCAATATGTAAGAGTGTAAGCAAATATAACAGATCATGATCTAATGGCTAATGTTGGGAATATGGCAAATTGGTACCTCAGTGTAGACGGTGCTTGCATTGAGATTTGGACCTGGCATTAGAGCAGTGACAAATACAGAAACTGAAATCTTTTCAGGAAAGCTTTCCATGGCTTTAGAAATTGCAAAGCCGCCAAAGTTATGGCCTACTAAAACTACTTTTTCATGCGCAGGAATAGAAGTCATGAACTCCATTAGCGGACTCAAATAATCAGAATAATGTGGGATTTCGAGGGCCTGTTTTGGGTTGATCCCTGAAGCACCCAAGTCAATAGCTGTGACATTATGCCCTGAAGATCTCATCAATGCCACAATCTTGTACCAAGACCAGGCTCCATGGCATCCCCCGTGAACTAGCACAAAGTGTTTCTTAGCTTTGGGGACTGACAAGGTTGCATTTGCATATGGCAATACAAGTATTAGAACTACTACACTTGTTAAAAAAAACTTGCTTTTCTCCATATTCATTTTTTTTCCTTCTTTTGAAGAATGTGCACATAATATGAACCATTACAAGGCAGCTTTATAGTCAGAGTAGTTTGGTTTCTGCTAAGTTTCATATCTCAAATAGTTACTTAACTGTGAATTTTTTTCTCAGAAAGTCACTTAATTTTGGTTTTTAACTCAAAGTGAGCTTTTCTCTTAGAAAATTACTCAACTTTAACCCAAAAATCACTAATTATGAAAGTTTTACTTACAAAATCTATTTAGTATATTTAAAAATAAAAAATTAACATAACTACTTTTAGTACAGTAATTTACTGCGATATGTGTGAATTGACTAACGGTCAAGGTTAAAGACCGTCAATCGATTCGAAAATAGTTTTAGATATGATTAATGGGGTTAATTAAACCTTTCCGAAAACTTCTCTTCTTGATAAATAGACTACAATCTACAATTCTGTTTTGAAATGTGATGTTTATTGCTTCAGAGAAGTAAAAGTATTTAAATACTTTTAAATGTGATGTATATTTTTCAGTGAGTGGGTCATTAAAATGATTTAAATAAAAAAATTATTTCTAAATTTTTTTAGTTTTAAATAAAAATTTCATATAAGCAAATTTTAATGAAAAATCAATTAAATAAATTGAATGATTTTGTAAGTAAAACTTTCATAGTTGAGCAATTTTTAGGTTAAAAATTAAAGTTGAGTGACTTTCTGAGAGAAAAACCTACAATTGAGTGACTTTTGGGTTAAAAACCAAAGTTCAGTGACTTTCTGAGAGAAAACCTACCATTGACTGACCATTTGAGATATTATCTTGTTATTACTGTGTTCAAAATAGCATCCGGAAGCAGAAAAATGTTAGATTAACTAGGAAAACTGTGTTTCCTTAAGGTATTTAATCCTCTCACAATTACCCAAAGGTTTGAATTAATTCTTCTTAGAATAGAACGGAACAATATTTTTTTGGCAATAAACGGTGAATATTACGGAACAATATTTTGCTATACTGAAAATTAAAATTGTAGAACTTCATGAACTCGCATAAACAATGGGAGAAAGTTTTCAAATTTCGATGTTTTAAAAACTGAGATCAGGCCTCTGAATAGCCAATGAAAAGTGGTGTGAACATGTACTACTGTGCCTAATCGGAAAGGACAACTTATTCGATGTGAAAAAGGTAGTGATGCCTTTAAGCTCACAACCTAAACGTGAACATGTGAGCAATTGAAATATGCATCTATGTACATATATTTAATGCATATAATATTAAATTAGTAATCACAAATAATGCAGTAGATTTTGTGATAAAAAAAATAATCTACTTATAATATTAATAAGCTTAAATAAAAAACTATAAATACTTAGATTAAGAAAAATAACTATTTTGTAGGAGTATAATATAAAGATATTACATGGATGGAAGACTAAAACTGTCAAAGGTAAAAATTAAAATAGCTATTCGATAATATAAATGGGGGGAGGGGGGAATGTCTATTGTTCAAAATTGAGGGGAAGTTTGATTTTTAAATCAAAATTAAGGGGAGTAAATAATTTTCACCCGTTTGTAAAACACCGAAATTGAACATTGAGGCATTTGCTTTTTAAAGGAGTTTGACTTCTGCTAGCTTATAACTGAATTTAGCTGTTATTTGAAGAAGTGGGCAAGCAATGTAGTAGGGGCTGGTGCAAGCCTGGTTATTGTGGCCCTCTCTATTAGTATCCGTGCTTGGACCAGTTAGTTGCCTTCTTGGTTTGGCAAAACACATTCTATTATGGTAAGTAGCATTAAACTATGTGATCATCTTGGTTATTAGACAAATTTTGAACAACATTTTAGTATCTTTCACAAGAACAGAACACATCTTGAACAGATTTCTGAATCATTGCCTTTGTTGGACTACCATCTTTTCATCAGCTAATGACCTAAATATATTAGAATACCATATAATGAATAGAAAAACTTATGGCATTTGCTCGCTGGTCTTTGATTATTTCAAGAAAGATCATTCTATCCTCCATAGCATCGTACCTAAAGTTTTTTTTTTCAGTGTGTCATAAAAAAAGAAACAAGAGGACCAGTTTGCTAATTAGTTTCATACTTAATGCTCTATGTGCTCTATAATTGGTAATAGGGATAAATAAAAAGTGTAAGGAACTTGACTTACCTTGTCCTACACTTGAACAAAATTGAACTAAAATTCAGTAATTATAGGAAATAGAGGTCGTTTATTGATGTCAATTCCAAACACTGAAATTACAATGAAGGAAATAACAACTGAAAGAAAACAATGGAAATATCAAATTAACTAGGACTTGTATGGAAGAACTGAGATCGCCATATCAATACGTCAGATATTTGAATTGACTGAAGTTTTATTCTTCTTAAGTAACAGCTCTTAGCTATACTTGTTAGCAATCCTCACAAGTGTAGTAAAAAGTTGAAGGGGCTTAGACATCATGGTCATGTGATCAGTGCCTTGGATCACTTCCACTTCATCTGGTGGATTCTTTTCAATCATCCACTTCTGAAATTCCTTCTTCAGAAGGTTATCATCAGCAGCAACAATGAATACTCGTTTAACTGATCCATACCTTTTTCTTGAAAGAACTATCTCCTTAGAAACATCTTTCACACTGTACAAGTATATTGGCCAGCGCCAAATCCTAACACCAAGAAGGAAAAATAAACAGACTTAAATCAGTTTCATGTCAATGTTCCGGTTAAGTACTCAAATAAGTCTATAGTTTGGAGAAACTAGTTAAAATCTCTGTATAGGTATCTTGGGCTCTTATCATAAAGCTTAATTGCCAAGTACTTCGTACCATAACTCAAGGTTGTGAGAGGATTGGTAGGTCCATTATCATAAGCAACACAATTATCGAGTGAAGTTAATACACCAGTGAATGCCAAGAGCTGTAACAAAGTAATTTAGTTTCAAATATGTGAAAGTGTAAGCAAATATAACAGATCATCTCATGGTTAAAGTTAAAAAATACATATGACAAATTGGTACCTCGGTGTAGAGGGTGGCCGTTGCATTGAGGTTAGACCAGGCATTAGAGCAGTAACAAATACAGCAACTGAAATCTTTTCTGGAAAGCTTTCCATGGCTTTAGAAATAGCAAAGCCACCAAATTCATGGCCTACAAGAACCACTTTTTCATGTGCAGGAAGAGAAGCCATGAACTCCATTAGAGGACTCAAGTAATCAGAAAAATGTGGGATTTCAAGAGTCTATTTTGGGTTGATTCCTGAAGCACCTAAGTCAATAGCTGTGACATTATGCCCTGAAGATCTCATCAATGCCACAATCTTGTACCAGGACCAGGCTCCATGGCATGGTTTATGAACTAGCACAAAGTGATTCTTAGCTTTAGAGACTGACAAGGTTGCATTTTGTTGCTCCCAATTGCACACGCAAGTGTACGTGGTCGCACAAGTAATATAGTGGCTCTAAAAGAGCCGGATTATCGAACCCACAGAGACTTGTCAATTAACTATTTGCTAAATTATACTAGTCTAATTATTTATTTAAGAGTTTCAAAAGAAATAAAAGAATGCAAGAATTAAATAAAAAGATTAACTTACAGTAATTGGGACAATTCCAGGGCTGCAGCATTCTTAAGGTTTCATGTATCGCATCTCATGTAAAAAATTAACTAAGGTTATCAAATTACTGATTTACAGGATTGATTTTATGATCATGATCTCTCGACCTCTAATCGCCTACTCCAACTAGCTGTCGAACTACATCGTTGAGCGGGGATAGGCAGTCCTAATTGGCGAGCATTTATATTTCATCCTGTTTCGTAACCAAGATTGGTGTTCGTCCGGGCGTCACTCCTAAACACAAATCTAAACAAGTTAGATCAAGCTCTTTGCATTCTCTGGTCTATCTACCTTTTCATCTCTCCAGTCCAAGAATAGACAATAGATTTATTTCTATGGTGGCCTAGCATGAAATACTAAAACAAGAACACAAAAGTAATTTAAGCGATAACCAATAATTAATTAAAAAACAAACGATGTTCAACAATTACCCATGGCCGCAGCCCTAGAACAAGGGTTTTTAGCTACTAATACCTAAGAAAAGAAGAAGAAGAAAAGAAGAAGAAGAAAAGAATTGAAATCTAAGATGAATTGTAGTTTCTTGCTCTTGTACACCAAAAAGTAGTCGACCCTTTTACAAAATAACCCTAGGGTCCTATATATAGAGTTCCCACAAATAATTTTCCTAATGTAGACCAAAATATGAGTCCTAATTACATCAATTTTCGTTGGGGAGGCGGGTACTTGCTGGCGTGGGGTGCCAGGATCGCGCCTGAAAATTTTCTCTGTAGTTCGGGGCTTGGCGTGGCACGCTGCCAGTACGCCAAGGCTGCTGCCTCTACAGTTTTGGGCCTGGCGTGGCACGCTGCCAGTACGCCAAGGCTGCCAGGCCCTATTTCTTCTCTTCTTTCACTTGACACTTGCTTCCTTTGCATTGCTCTCATGCTTTCCGCTTCGCTCTTTTCTCCATAAACTCCATTTTTCTTCAAGAACTCCTGCATAATTTAATCATATGTTTTAGTGCACAATCATTGCAAGTTACACAAAACAAAACACATAGCTTAAAGATTATTCTCAAACACAAGACTAATATGGGCTATTTTTGACAAACCGGCATATAAATATGCCTAAGATCACATTTGCATATGGCAACACAAGTATTAGAACTACTACACTTGTTAAAAACTTGGTTTTCTCCATATCTTTTTTCCTTCTTTAGAAGAATGAGCACATAATATGAAACCATTACTCCGAGGAGTTTGGTTTCTGCTGACTTACTTCCATGCACAAGCAATCCCACTTTGGCAATTATTTGAGTAAGTGGGCAAGCAAGGTAGTAGGGGGCTGGTGCAAGCCTGGGGATTGTGGCCTCTCTATTAATAGTCATGTTTGGTCTATGAAATTATGAGCCACCCACTGGTATGTTTTCATGGCAGGTCAATTTGGGCAAAATCCACATTAATTCATCTAAAAGTTGGGCTGATTTTGACTAACTATGTAGTCCATATTCCATGGAAGTACTGAGATCGCCATATAAATGCATAAGATATGTGAATTGACTCAAGTTTTATTCTCAGCCTTACACATGTATGATGTATGCCTTATTCTTCTTAATTAACAGCTATTATTTGAGGCATTTGATTTTTAAAGGAGCTTGACTTCTGCTAACTTACTTCCACATAGAAGCAACCTCAAGTTGGCTACTCTTTGAATAAGTGGACAAGCAATGTAGTTGGGGCTGCTGCAAGCCTGGGGATTTTAGCATGATTGAAATGTCAAATTAAAAGTTTGAACAATATTTTAGTGGCACTTTAATCTGTCTTTCAAAAGAACAGAGGACATCTTGAACAGATTTCTCATGAATCATTGCATAAGCATTCATTAGACTTTATGTATTAGAATTTTAGAAACAATTCCAAATCGAAACATTTGAACACGTTATGTATTATACATATGGTGGTCTAAATGACAGTTACTGAGGTAAAACAGTCCTTCACTTTTTTTTAAAAAAAGAAGTGAATTTGCAGAGGTTTAATTGTGGGAATTCCTATAACCTCTCCAAAATTATATTGAATATGGGTTACATTAGCCTCCACTAATTTTTATTAAATTTGCAGATTGCTAACCTCTGCCGCCAGAAATAGTTTTTTCTCTCGTTTTATAACCCTTTTCACTAAAAACTTTTTTACCAAAAATACCCTTTTCACTTTGTAATAGCCCACTTATACTCACTCGCTCTCTTCTTTGGCACTCTCAAATTACCCCTTGTTCCATGAATCTCATCCATTGCTCTCTCTTAATATGCTTTGATTTCTTCAAGTTTTGGAATACGAATGTACTGATTTAAGGTATTCTTCCTTGTGATTCTTTGATTTTTCTCTTCAAATGGTAAGTTACATTTTCTTTCATCTTGAAGGTCTGTTTTAAATTTATTTTCTCGGCTTATTTGTATTTTTTTCTTCACTTATTCTAGCGATTCTGATTTCTTCTTTATGTATATGGCTGATATTAGTTTTTTTGTTTTGTTTTTGTATATTGAATAATTTTGAAAGTAGTTTTGAAGTTTGGTTCTGTAATCTCAAATCTTCTCAGCTATTTGAAGTGTAGTTTCGAAGTTCGTTTTGGCCTAGGGTTTCTGCCTGGGCTTGTTTTTGTGCTCTGCTTGAAATGACTCTACTCGGCAACGAGATAGAAAATGGAGAATAGAGAGGGTGAGTGGAAATTTTGAATGTTGAAAATGGAGTAGAGAGAACAAATTGTTGAGTCTTGTTCCCTAGATATTTTGCAGCTTTTCAGCTCTATTGGTTGTTAAATGCTATTGAACCAGTAGTTACTGGATTCTCTTTTCGGTTTCCCATTTATGAACTTAATGTGGTTGCTGTATACGAGCCAAAGTTCTACAAGTTTCTAGGTTGTAGTTAACCACATTACATTCTATCTCTCGTTCAGTTGTATGGTGGTTCATATACTCGGGAAGATATAGTGCTTTACTGGATCTCTTGAGTTACTTTCTTAGATTTTACCATTCACTTTGTTCCAGCTGTATATTGAGTTATTGGGATTAAATAACTGAAACTTAGTCCATTTTTGAGTTGTATAGATCAACTTAGTATTGTGAAGCTCATACTGTCACACGTTACGTTGCAACCAACTTAGTGCTTTTTGTATATTTTTTCGGTTTTCCTAGAAGACGTTCATGTATGTGTGCATTTATACCTTATTATCCCATGGTGTTAGTACAGATAACTTTTCGATTGTTTTCCCAGCTAGTAATAACCATAGATGCAATCCAAGAAAAATTTTGAGCTAATGCATCTGTATGTCGGCTTTAGTACATAATTTTTGAAGTGGATGATGTTCCTTTTTCTAGTATCAGTTATAGCTGGGATTTCCCTTACAAGAGTTTCAGTGTTTCATTACAAATAGACAGATGGAGAAAGAATCTATTAGTTACGCCAATCATAGAAAAATAAAATGGATCATTAGTTTGTTATTTATATCACAGTGATGAGATTTAATTGTTTGGTCTTGAACCTAAATTAAGTAATTACAGGAAATAGAGTTGGTTTATTGATATCAATTCCAAATACTGAAATTACAATGAAAGGAAATAAGAACGGAAAGAAAATGATTGAAATGTCAAATTAACTAGCTCGGTAATAGGACCTCTATGGAAGAACTGAGATCGCCATATAAATGCATCAGATATATGAATTGACTGAAGTTTTATTCTCAGCCACATGTACCCCTTATTCTTCTAAATTAACAGCTCTTTAGCTATACTTGTTAGCAATGCTCAGAAGTGTAGTAAAAAGTTGTTGGGGCTTAGAAATCATGGTCATGTGCAACGTGCATCTCTAGAGACTACTAATTGGACTAAAATTCTTTAATTAGAGGGAATAGAGGTCGTTTATTGATGTCAATTCCAAACACTGTAACTACAATGAAAGGAAACAACAACTGAAACAAAATGACAGGAATATCAAATTAACTAGCACGGTAATAGACGTCCGTGAAAAAGATTGTCATATCAATACATCAGATATGAAGTTTTATTCTCAAGCCTTGCACCTATTCCCCTTATTATTCTTAATTAACAGCTCTTAGATGTACTTATTGGCAATGTTCAGAAGAGCAGTAAATAGTTGTTGGGGCTTAGACATCATCATCATTGTGTCAGAGCCCTGGATCTCTTTCACTTCATCTGGTGGATTCTTTTCAATCATCAACCGTTGAAATTCCTTCTTCAAAAGTTTATCTTCAACAGCAATAATGTATGCTCGCCTAACTGATCCATACCTTTTGTTTGTAATAACTATCTCCTTAGAAATATCTTCCACACTGTAAAAGTGTATTGGCCTTACTAGTGTATAGGCCAATGCCAAATCCTAACACCAACAAGGAAGAAAACCCGATTTAAATCAGTTTCAAGTTGTTGTTGCCATTAAGTACTTGAATAGATCTGTAATTTGGATAAACTATTGAAATCTTCCAATAGGTGATGCCTAATAATAATTTTTGGCGAAAGAAATTACTTTAGGGCCATTCTCATGACAAGAATAACAGAACTTATTGACTATTTCAGTTATAGTATATATTTGAATTATGCTTTGCTTACCTGAATTGGGCTCCGCTGGTACATATTAGTTTCCATGTACTTTGGACCTAGGATGAAGGTGGTTGGAGGATTTGTTGGCCCATTATCGTATATAATACGATTATCAGGTTTAGATACTGACCTGATGAACTGTAACAAAGTATATTTAGTTTCAAACATGTAAAAGCATAAATAAACAAAACAGATCATCTCATTGCTAAAGTTGAAAATAAGGAACATTTGGTACCTCAGTATAGACGGTGGTTACATTGATATTTGGACCAGGCATCAGACCAGTGACAAATACAGCAACTGAAATCTTTTTTGGAAAGGTTTCCATGGCTTTAGAAATGGCTAAGCCACCAAATTCGTGGCCTACAAGAACCACTTTTTCATGTGCAGGAAGAGAAGCCATGAACTCCATTAGCGGACTCAAGTAATCAGAAAAATGTGGGATTTCGAAGGTCTGTTTCGGGTTGATTCCTGAAGCACCCAAGTCAAGAGCTGTGACATCATGCCCTGAAGATCTCATCAATGCCACAATCTTATACCAGGACCAGGCTCCATGGCATCCCTTATGAACTAGCACAAAGTGCTTCTTAGCTTTAGGCCCTGGCAAGGTTGCATTTGCATATGACAACAAAAGTATTAGGACTAGACTTGTTAGAAACTTGGTTTTCTCCATATCTTTTTCCCTTCTTTTGAAGAATGAGCACATCATATGAACCATTACAAGGGTAGCTTTATAATCCGAGGATGTTTGATTTCTTCTAAGTAATAGGGGCTGGTGCAAGCCTCGGGATTGTGGCCTCTCTATTAATAGCCATGCTTTCATGGGAAGACAATTTGGGCAAATTCCGTGTTAATTATTCATCAAAAAGTTGGACTGATTTTGACTAAATATGTAGTCCATTACTTTTCAATCTTTTGTTTTCATATTTGTTTGATATATTAGATTTAACCATAACAATGAAAAATGTTTTATTTAGTAATTAACTATTTAATATATTTATCTCTGCTTATGCCCCTGTTTATATTGAGTGTTTCTCTTAGTAGTTTAATCATTCACCAAGTCAACTTAAGGAAGAGATGAATAATTAAAATGTTGAACAGCCTTAAAATCATGACCATGCAATCTATTCCTTCAACTTCTTCCACTGAATCAACCATCCATTCTGAGTCCTCTGGGGCTTCCTTATCTTCATCAGATACAATAAACACTCAAGTAACCCATCCAGAGTTCTGTTGTGACAAAGTTAGTTTCGTTGCAACATCTTATTCATGTACAAATACAGTGATTAAATATAATAATGTGATTGCCCTCAACATCTAGACAGATGGAAAAGGGTAAATCCATTAGTTACCCCAATCATAGAAAATAAAATGGATCATTCGCTTGTTATTTATATCACATTTATGCGATTTAACTGTTTGATCTTGAACCTAAATTAAGTAATTACATGAAATAGAGGTTGTTTATTGATGCCAATTTCAAATACTAACATTTAAATGAAAGGAAATAAAAACTGATTGACATGTCGAGAATTTTTCTGGATTGTAATTGACGAGATGAAGGACCATCAACTTCCATTCTTCTACACTTATTGGCCCTCCACGAAAGTAATTTCAGCATAAGATTTCTTCTGATACTTCAAATCTTCACCTGATAAGGTCGGAGAACCCGCTTGTTCTGATTTGAGTTTTAACTTGGTTGAAATATTTAGTGTGCAATTTTTGATAGATCTGAAAGGGAGAGGAGAGGCTTGGAGTCTAGCGGTAGAGAGAGAAGGAAGATGGGGTTAATGTTTGACCATGATTAAAATGGTTAGTTTTAGCAAATAAATCTGAACCATCTACTAATTTAAAGGACACGTGTAGCAATATTAATCCCCAACGAGAGGAACTGGACGGATTGGCTACTGGAGGGGAGCCAAATCCGAAATTGTCAAATTAACTAGCTCGATAATAAGGACTTCCATGAAAGTACTGAGATTGCCATATAAATGCATAAGATATGTGAATTGACTGAAGTTTTATTCTCAGCCTTACACATGTACACCTTATTCTTCTTAATTAACAGCTATTATTTGAGGCATTTGATTTTTAAAGGAGTTTGAATTCTGCTAACTTACCTCCATGAAGAAGCCAACCCTACGTAGTAGGTTGGCTAATGGCTATTATTTGAGGAAGTGCCAAGTGATGGAGTAGGGGCTGGTGCAAGCCTGGGGATTGTAGCCATAATTGAAATGTCAAATTAAAAGTTTGAACAACATTTTAGTGGCACTTTAATGTGGGGAAAGGAAAGTCACTAACAAAGAATGCCAAAATGATAGTAGCGGAATAATACCCAAGTCTAAACTTTCCCTTTCAATTTGAATCAAGAGAAGACAAACTAAATCAAGCAATACCAAGAATGGACAACAAGTATATCAACCAAACAAAAAACAAGAAGACAAGAATAAATCAATCACACGAGACACAAAGATTTACGTTGAAAACCTTCGATATGAAGAGTAAAAAACCATGGGACCAAAAGCTCCTCTATAATCACCGAGAGTTACAATATTGTTCTCCAAAATTGGCTACAAAACAAGTGCCAAACAAAGAGCAACAACGAAACAAGATTGCACCAAAACTAGAGAATTAAATGAGAGAATTCACCACGAACTATTGTTCAAGCCCCAAAATCAGAATCTACAGACAACCAAATCCAATCTTCACCGTTGAAATGCAAGAACCAGATGTTGAAAACTTTCAGTTCAAATTTGAGCACGATCCAACAGTTAACGAAGCAGAAAACTCTGTTTAAAGAGGTCTGCCTTAGCAGAAATTTCCTGAAGCAAAAAACGAAATTTTTCTCTCTTTCTCTCAATCTCTAAAACGGCTCTTTATTAATTTTTCTCTCTTGTGTGTTTGAAAATAAGACCTAAACAAGTCTTATATATGTCACATAATATTGGGCTAAAGTGGGCTGGTCCAAATAATATTTTTATTTATCCACGAAGGGAAAAAGATCCTAAACCCAACATTTAATCCATCTTTCACAAGAACAGAAGACATCTTGAACAGATTTCTCAATCATTGCCTTCATAAGACTACCATCTTGCATCACCTTAACATATTAGAATTTTAATTCGTAGAATTGTTCACAATGTTATACAATTCCAAATCGAAACATTTGATCACGTAATGTATTATACATATGGTGGTCTAAATGACAGTACCGAGATTAAACAGCCGTTATAGAATCAGATATGTATTTTTGATATCCTCGTCACAAGTTAGTCCCAACATATGAATAATATTGAGCTAATGCATCTCTGTGTCGGCTTGAGTACATAATTTTTTAAGTGGATCCTGTTCCTTTGTTTTAGTATCAGTTATAGCTGGGATTTCTCTTATAGGAGATTCAGTGTTTCATTACAAATAGACAGATGGAGAAAGGATAATCTATTAGTAACGCCAATCATAGAAAATAAAATGGATCATTAGTTTGTTATTTATATCACATTGATGAGATTTAATTGTTTGGTCTTGAACCTAAATTAAGTAATTACAGGAAATAGAGGTGGTTTATTGATATCAATTTGAAATACTGAAATTACAATGAAAGAAAAGGATTGAAATGTCAAATTAACTAGCTGGTAATAGCACCCCCTATGGAAGAACTGAGATCACCATATAAATGCATCACACATGTGAATTGACTGAAGTTTTATTCTCTCTGATCATATGATCTAAAAAGTTTTAAGTTATTAGAGAAATAATTATGAACTGAAATAAAAAAAATTGAACAACAGGGAGAGCTTTTTGTTTGTTTATGTTTGTGGTGGTTGTTTCTTCTTTTTCTCTTTTGGTTTTCTTATTTTTATTCATTTGTTCTCCTAAGTGATAACCATTGAAGATTTAGTTTAGTTGTCTTCAAAATATTCAAATTTGGAAGAAGAAAACTGATAGATCACTACTGCTCCTGCTATGAACTTCTTGCATTACCAAGTCGGAGGATCCAAACCAATATTGTCTTCTCTGTCGCCCTGTTCTGTTTAATTGAATGTTGTTTCTTTTTCTTAGCCACTAACTTGACCCTCAATGTATTGTTATTAGAACATCAAGGCAAATGGCCTCAGTGGGATCAATGAACTCTTGTTCATCTAAAGCATATTCCACATTCATATTAATTCTTCAGTATCAACTTCTATGTCCTCCTCCCCATCGACGAGATTTAACTGTTTGGTCTTGAACCAAATTGAACTAAAATTCACTAATTATAGGAAATAGAGGTCATTTATTGATGTCAATTTCAAACACTGAAATCCCAATAAAAGGGAACGACAGGACTAGGACTTGTATGAAAGAACTGAGATCACCATATAAATGCATCACATATGTGAATTGACAGGAGTTTTATTCTCAGCCTTACACATGTCCCTCTTATTCTTCTTAATTAACAACTAATAGTTATCCTTTTTGGCAATTCTCATAAGACTAGTAAAAAGTTGTTGGGGCTTAGACATCATCATCATTGTGTCAGAGCCCTGGATCTCTTCCACTTCATCGGGTGGATTCTTTTCAATCATCAATCGTTGAAATTCCTTCGTCAGAAGTCTATCTTCAACAGCAACAATGAAAGCTCGCCTAACTGAGCCATACCTTTTGTTTGTAATAACTACCTCCTTAGAAGCATCTTCTACACTGTAAAAGCGTGTTGGCCTTACTAGTGTATAGGCCAACGTCAAATCCTAACACCAACAAGGAAAAAAATCAGTTCCAAGTTGTTGTCGCCATTTAGTACTTGAATAGATCTATAATTTGGATAAACTCTTGAAATATTCCAATAGGTGATGCCTGCTAATAATTTTGGCGAAAGAAGTCATTCTCATGACCAAAATAACAAAACTTATTGGCTATTTCAATTATAGTATATATTTGAATTATGCTTTGCTTACCTGAAATGGGCTCCGCTGGTACATATTAGTTGCCATGTACTTTGGACCTGGGATGAAGGTGGTTGGAGGATTCGTAGGACCATTATCAAATACAATACGATTATCAGGTTGAGATACCGACCTGATTAACTGTAACAAAGTATATTTAGTTTCAAAACATGTAAAAGCATAAACAAACATAACAGATCATCTCATTGCTAAAGTTGGAAATATGGAACATTGGTACCTCAGTGTAGACTGTGGTTACATTGATTTTTGGACCAGGCATCAGAGCAGTGACAAATACAGCAACTGAAATTTTTTCTGGAAAGCTTTCCATCGCTTTAGAAATGGCGAGTCCACTATAGCTATGGCCTACAAGAACCACTTTTTTATTTGCAGGAAGAGAAGCCATGAGCTCTATTAGCGGAATCAAGTAATCAGAAAAAAATGGGACTTGGAAGGTCTGTTTCGGGTTGATTCCTGAAGCAGCCAAGTCCAGAGCTGTGACATTATGCCCTGAAGATCTCAGCAATGCCACAATCTTGTACCAGGACCAGGCGCCATGGCCTGCCGTATGAACTAGCACAAAGTGTTTCTTAGCTTTAGGTGGTGATGAAAAGGTTGCATTTGCATTGGGCAACAGAAGTATTAGAACTACTAGACTTGTTAGAAACTTGGTTTTCTCCATATCTTTTTCCCTTCTTTTGAAGAATGAGCACATTATATGAACAATTACAAGGGTGGCTTTATTATTTAGGAGTTTGGTTTCTGCAACTCATTTCCATGCACAAGCAATCCCACTTTGGCTATAATTTGAGGAAGTGGGCCAGCAATGTAGTAGGGGCTGGTGCTAGCCTGGAGATTGTGGCCTCTCTATTAATAGTCATGCTTGGTCTATGAAATTATGAGCCACCCACTAGCATATTTTCATGGCAAGTCAATTCGGGCAAAATCCACGTTAATTCGTCTAAAAGTTGGGCTGATTTTGTCTAAATATGTAGTCCATATTGATCTATAAGATTACTTGTCAAATTTTTTTTTCATTTTTTATTTGATATATTAGATTTAACCGTAACAACAAAAAAATGTTTTATATAGTAAATAACAAAATTACAACCAAAAAACAACAAAATGGAACTTAATTGTTAGGATTAGGGTGTTAAGCTATGACGCGTTACTTAGTTCATCTCGACCCAGCCTATCTCAGCCCAATAACCTTTGGAATTTGGGCTGATCCTGCCCATTTGACACCTCTACATATACTGAACCTCTGAGCCAAAACTATTGGGTTCAAATAAACCAATATATTAATCTCTACATTCACCCTTGTTTATATTGAATGTTTCTCTTGGTAGTTTAATGGCGGAACCCATCGGTGGCCTCTTAAAGTTGGCACCAACTTTCACTTAGACACTTTAAGTGCGCTTTGTTCACTTTAGACACCATAGGTAAGGTTCCATTGTGTCATTTTGACACTTTTTTAAACAATCAGCTAAAATTACAAGTGTGTGTAACACACAAGCGAATGACTTGGCACCATGACTAATTGAAAAAGGACACATGTAATTGAAAGACACATGGCATTTGAATGTAAAATAATACTTTTAAAATATATTATAGGGAAAAAATTAATTTTCAGCCAAAAATAATAAATAAAAATACCTATTTTCTAAAACCCTACCCCACCCCTCCTTTGTCCTTTCTTCCCAAACCATTCTCAGCGGCAGCGCCTTCCCCTGAACCCCCAATTTCTTCATCACTTTTTTTTTTCATTTTGGGGTTTTCATTAGATTTTGATTTTTCATTTATTATATCTTTGTCGTAGATTCAATTTGTTGTTATCAATTTCGTGCTTTTAAGTAGAAGGAGAACAACTAAGTGTTACTTGTAGTCTTTTGAATGGACATCGTCTTGATATTACTTTTAGCTTCAAAATTGTTGCAGAATATGCACTTGGTGGGTGTGATGGGTCTACAATGGTGCTAACACTGAAATATATGACCCCCGCCATTATTCACTTATCTCACTTTTCGACAAATAAGCTAATAATAATTATAATTGTTGGATCTAAAGAGAAAGAAAGGAGAAGAAGATAGTGGTGGGTGCGATTTTCAAATCCGAAAAAAAATTAAAATTACAAAGTTATTCCGACAGTAATAAAAATGATGGAAGCAGCGGTGGGTTGTGGTGGAGGATACAGGGTTGCAGTGGAGGAAATAATTATAAAGAAAGAGGGAAGAAGAAGAACAATTTTAAAAAATAATTTTTTGATCAAATAAGAACTTGTCACGCGCGGATGATGAGTGCATTGCACTCATCATCCCATGTCAGCAAAAAGTATCAAAATGATACACTAAACTTTACATCAGGTGTCTAAAATGATCAAAGTTTAATTTAGGTGTCTAAGTGAAAATTTATGCCAACTTTAGGGGCACCAATGGGTTTAGTCTAGTTTAATCATTAGTCTAGTTTAATCATTCACCAAGTCAGCTAAAGGAAGAGATAACTAATTAAAAAGTACACATTGATGAGATTTAACTGTTTGGTCTTGAACCCAACAACGGAAAGAAAATGGTTGAAATGTCAAATTGATTAGCTTGATAGTAAGGACATCCATGAAAGTAGTGAGATCGCCATATAAATGCATTAGATATGTGAAATTGACTCAAGTTTTATTCTCAGCCTTACACATGTCCACCTTTTTCTTCTAATTAACAGCTATAATTTGAGGCATTTGATTTTTAAGGAGTTTGAATTCTGCTAACTTACCTCCATGAAGAAGCCAACCCTAAGTTGGCTATTTTTTGAGGAAGTGGGCAAGCCTGGGGATTGTAGCCATGATTGAAATGTCAAAGTAAAAGTTTGAACAACATTTTAGTGGCACTTTAATCCATCTTTCACAAGAACAGAGCACATCTTGAACAGATTTCTCAACCATTGCCTTCATAAGGCTACCGTCTTGCATCACCTAAATATATTAGAATTTTAATTCCTCAAATTGTTCACAACGTTTATACAATTCCAAATTGAAACATTTGATCACGTTATGTATTATATATATGGTGGTCTAAATGACAGTTACCGAGATGAAACAGCCGTTATAGAATCAGCTATGTGTTTTTAAAGATATCTTCGTCGCAAGTTAGTCCCACCATATGGTATTGAAATAAACTTATTAGTGGCCTCTTGTAAAAATTACAGGGAGAGCTTTTTGTTTGTGTGCTTTGTTCTTTTTTCTTTTGGTCTCTTCTTTTTATTCATTTGTTTTCCCAGCTGGTAATAACCATAGATAATATGAACTTCTTCCATCACCCTCTTCTTTTTATTACCAAGAGCACATGATAAATGTCTTAAGTTGGCTTGCAATCCAATAAATTTTTTGAGCTAATGCATCTTTGTGTCGGCTTGATCAGTACATAATTATTGAAGTGGATGATGTTCCTTTGTTCGCTAGTATCAGTTACAGCTGGGGTTTCTCTTATAGGAGATTCAGTGTTTCCTTACAAATAGACAGATCGAAAAAGGCCAATCCACTAGTTACCCCAATCATAGAAAATAGGCAAACTGGATCTTTGCATTAGTTTGTTATTTACATCATATTGATGAGATTTAACTGTTTGGTCTTGAACCTAAATTAAGTAATTACATGAAATATAGGTTGTTTATTGATATCAGTTTCAAATACTGAAATAACAATGGAAGTTAATAACAACCGAAAGAAAATGATTGAAATGTCAAATTAACTAGCTCGGTAATAGGACCTCTATGGAAGAACTGAGATCGCCATATAAATGCATCACTGAAGTTAAATTCTCAGCCATACACATGTACCCCTTATTCTTCTTAATTAACAGCTATTAGCTTTACTTGTTAGCAATGCTCAGAGGATTTGTAGGTCCATTATCATATGTAACACTAATACCAAGTTGAGCTATTGTTGCATTGACTCACTATAACGAAGTATATTTAGTTTAAACAAGCATAAGATCATCATCTACTGGCTAAAGTTGGGAATATGAAAAATTGGTACCGTAGTGTACATGGTGATTGCATTGATATTTGGACTAGGCATTAGAGCAAGAAATACAGCAACTGAAATCTTTTCTGGGAAGTTTTCCATGGCTTTAGAGATGGCGAGTCCACCAAAGCTACGGCCTACAAGAACTACTTTTTTATCAGCAGGAAGTGAAGTCATGAACTCAATTAGCGGACTCAAATAATCAGAATAATGTGGGATTTCGAGGGCCTGTTTCAGGTTGATTCCTGAAGCACCCAAGTCCAGAGCTGTTATATTATGCCC
This sequence comes from Solanum appendiculatum, assembly GCA_018342035.1. NCBI lineage: Eukaryota > Viridiplantae > Streptophyta > Magnoliopsida > Solanales > Solanaceae > Solanum > Solanum appendiculatum. Next base: position 87,871 of record JAGDQO010002188.1, on the reverse strand, counting down.
TGAAGATCTCATCAATGCCATAATCTTGTACCAGCACCAGGCTCCATGGCCTGCCGTATGAAGTAGCACAAAGTGCTTCTTGTATTAATATTTTGGTGACTATCAAATTACCAGCCCTCGTTCAAATAAAACGACACGGTAGCATGTGCTTATGGCAACTTGCTTTTCTCCATATCCTTTTTCCGTTTTCTTCTTTTTGAAGAATGAACACATAAAATGAACCATTACTAGGCAGCTTTATAATTCAAGGAGTTTTTTTCTTGCTAACTTACTTCCGCATGTAGAAGCAACCCCAGGTAGCTATTATTTGAGGCATTTGACTTTTATATTTGTAGGCGGATCCAAGTTTTAAAATTTATGTGTTCAAATTCAATATTCTACCAGGACTCATTTGATTTACTAGATTTGAAATAAATTACTTGTACTCATTCACTGATTTCTTTAACATGGATAGGCAGATGGCAAAATTAGCCTATGAGTCACCTGGGCATATAAAAATATATAGTCCATATTGACTCATAAGGAACTTGTCAAAATATATTTGTTAATTCTCTTTGTATGAAATGTTTAATTATTTATTCCTTCTTCCTTAAGTTGATTTCGTTGTATATACAGGTACAAAAGTTAATGGATTCCGTAAACTCGCACAAGTTGCTAGATTCGCCCTTGCTTAACATCAGGAACATGTAATCTGATGATCCTTCAATTTCCTATACTTGATCTAGAAAATTTCTATCAATCGAGTTTTTGGTTAAATACATCCTTTAACTAAAGGTTTTAAAACACATCCCTGAACTATTAAAAAAGTTTGCAACTTTCGTCCAACTGTTAATAAAAGTTGGAAAAACTTAACTGTGGACAACCAAAAACCCGCTTTCTTCTCATAATCATCATCATATATCATATCATATACGATATTCATCAAATGTTGATGAACTTTTGAAAAATAAAGCATACTAACTGAATAGGATAAGGCTGTTTGATTTCTCCTATAAGGACTTCAATGAAGTAGTGAGATCGCCTTATAAATGCATTAGATATGTGAATTGATTGAAGTTCTAGTCTCAGCCTTACACATATCCGCCTTATTCTTCTTATTTGAATTCTGCTAGCTTACCTCCGTGAAGAAGCAACCCCACGTTGGCTAATATTTGATGAAATGGGGAAGCAATGTAGTAGGGGCTGGTGCAAGCCTGGGGATTGTGGACTCACTATTAGTTGCCATGCTTGGCCCAGCAAGGTGCCTTCATGGTTTGCCAAACTTCATCCTACTACAGCCACTCCACTAAATGCTACTATCATCTTGGGTAAAAGTGCTAAATTATGTGATTAGGGGAGGTAAAATTTATGGTTATTCATTTGATTCAATTCATTTTAAACTGATTGATTATTCAATTATTTAGAAGTTGATCACCTATGCACTTCAGGGCTCCCTTGGCACTATTACAACTGGAGCGTTTTGCACACGATCATATTTGCGTCACGAATGAGTTTAGAAAATGATTTCGAATGAAATAGTTAGACCCTGTTTAGAGACCACAACAGAATTAGAATTAGATAGGTTGATGTGTTTGTTTGATCAAGTAATTACCAAGTTAGAAGGGAATTGAATGTAGTTGAAAAGGTCTAATCATTTCATACCCTCCAATTCTCGGGGGCTGAAAATTGGGTGTAAATTGTAATTGTACAAATTTACTTTTTAATTTCTTCTTTATATATAAAAAATAAATTGTTTTCTTGCTAATTTTTATTTATATTATTTTTTAAAATAAATTACTTTTTGAATTTTTTTTAAACTTTTCATTATTTATCTTTCATTTCCTTTCTTCTCATTTTCCAACCCTACTTCTTATGATTCAATTTTTCTTCATTTAGCATAACTATATTATTATTATTCTAGTACGAAATTAAAATAGAATTTCATTATTGAATGAGATTATAGACTTATGTTTTCCTTTTCTTTTAAATTATATTTACTTAAGTTACGATGGAACTTATTTTATATTAGGTTGGAATTTGATAAGAGTGCTATGTTTGTTTGTTTATTTATCTTTGAATTTTGAATATATGTTACAATTTTTTGTTTCAACTTATTTGTTTTATTAATATTGACATGTTATTTTATATTGCATGCCGTTCATTTTTTACCTAGAATAAATATATTATTTTTTATCAAATATTTGAACAATTTTATGATGTTATATATTGATTTTTTTTATCAAACAAGTAGTCTATAATAGTTTTTTTAAAATTGAAATTTGGTGTTTTATTCCTAATGAAAGTTAATCAGAATTGCACCTTCTTACACCTCCATGGGCAGAGCCCAACCCAATTTAAACCCAAATCAAACGAAAAGAAATAAAACAAAACACAAAGAACAAATAAACCCCTGGCCCATTCCTCCATCGCATGGGAATATATAAAATGCATACTTTTAGTTTTTAGTAGTCTATAATAGATTATATTGTTCTTATAAAATGCGTACTTTTAGTTTTTATAATTAATTGAATTAAATATTATTAATTGTCACTTGCGCATCACTTTCTCATGAAAATGATCTCTCCTCTCGCCATCAGGTTTGGTTCTTAAATATCTAATTTAGTAACTCCATTTTTTTATAAATGCACTTATTTGTCAAATCTAAACTTCTAATTTCTTAAAATTATTTTTTATTTTAAAATTTAATTTGATTATGTAATTACACTTATGTAACTAAACAGTACGCTTATAAGACAAACAAACAATTTGTTAAATTAGGACCACGTAGCCTCTTCTTCTTTTTTCTTTAAAATTCAACACTTGAATGGCCTTCTCACTCATTTTCCTCTTTGTCATTCTCAAATTCTCAGTTAGTTAGACTCAAATTCTCAAAGAAGCTGAAAAGCATTATGGCTCAAACCTCTTCTAACAATGGTGCAATCCTATTCTACTCTCATCACTCAACTTTTAGTCTTCCACTTTGTTCTTATTCATATCACTCAAAATGCAAGCTTTCCAGTAGGAAGTAAATAATATTTGGTTTAGGTCATCTCTTTTTCTTCATCAATATCTTTTATGCAACCTTTCTCCTTTTATATTATAGAATTTTTACACTATATAGTTACGCACCAAATCATTAAAATAATAGTTGACAAATATAATTATATTCATGATTATATACATATTTTTATCTATAATTAATGTATATTGACTGGCGAATAAAATTATTTTGAGTTCCAACGGCCAAATGCATTTAAACCCCCTTTTTAACTGTTATTTTTTATTTTCAGGTTTTGGTAGAGGAGACCGGGAGTGTTAGAACATTCAAATTAAATAGGCCAAAGCAGTTGAACGCACTTTCTTCTCAAATGGTATGACAAATATGATAATTTCTCGTTTATTAGTAATGTTCAATTTAACCTTTAATTAAACAAAATAAAGTTTCACATGATCAAAAAAATTAGGAGTATTTAAGAACTACATCTTTTTTAAGTACTCCCCCTAGTTTATATTAAGTAAATTATTCAGTCTTTTTCATAGTTTAAAATAAGTGTATTTTTTTTTATTAATTCACAACTGCAAAATACTTGAGATCAAGCAAAGTTTTTATATGCATTTTATCCATCGTTGTGTTATTTTTTTAATCCTACAAAAAGTATATTTATTATGTCAGAATCAAATTTTACAGGCTCAAACCGTTCAATTCTAAATCAAATCATTTCAATCAATTCGAAATCCATAATGAAATTTTAAAGTCTTACGTATTAAGACTTCTTATATAGTTAAAAAAAGATATACTAATAGAAAAATTGATATTTCGTGAAGGCCTTCAAGCTTTTAATATAAAAAATGATTTTATGAGATGAGGAGATTATTTTACTTGAATAGATGAAATTATATATGAGTAAACAGATAATGTAAGTTACAAATAACACAAATTTTAAATTACATAATATCAATATTAGACTCAATTAAAGAAAATAATCTAAAGCTCAATTATATTGAAGATTAGCAACTTGAATTGGCATAACAATGTTGTGTGGATGTTTGTCTAATTATGTAGTTTTTTCATATATATGTTTCATTTTCTACAAATGAATATTTTTCTTAAGGAATGTGTCCAGGCTAAAAATACAAATTATTTTGAAATAGATGGAGTATTAACTAGGGTTTGATCATAGATTTTGAGAGTAATTTTTAAAAATTTATCTTCAAATATTTGGCCATGAAATTTGATTAGAAAAATCCGATCCTCAAATATTTTTAAATTTCCAAAAACTATCTTCACTCATAAACTTTAATTTTTTTTTAATGTAATTACATATTCAAACACAATTTCAAATTCTAAAAGTCACAATTTCAAATTCTAAAAGTCACAATTTCAAAAAGGGAAAAAATATGTTGAGATTAACTTATTTTAAGTGTGTTTAAATCAAAATGACTTTTAAATATTTTAAAAATATTTGATTAAAAATAAAAAATATTTTTTAACACTTGTTTTTAAGTGCAAAAGATAAAAAAAACTCAGAAGCTATTAATTAAAAAATTTAACTTATGAGAGACCCTTTTGACCAGCAGTAGAATCCGAACCCGAATCCGAATCCGAATCCGACTCAGAAGATGGGTTCGGGTTTAGGATTCAATATGTTGTTGTCTTGATCATCCGGGTCGTAATCCGGATCTAGGGTTCCGATCAATGGCGTCATGACGGCGGCGATTTCTGTGTAAGCAATCCTAATTCCTATCTGAAATCACTCCCCCGGGCTATTGAGATTCCTATCAATGTCGTCGTAACTCTCTCCATTGCTTTTGAAATTCTGAATTTTGGAGAATTTGCCAGTTGACTATTTTTTCGAAAAATTACCTAACTAAGTCTGGCTATTACATGGTTTGAGTTGGTTTCTTGTATGATAATTTTTTTCCAGTTTCTCATCAAAGCAGATGTTTTCGGTATGGAGGGCGATGTTTTCTTGAAAAATATTTTCTAGGAAAATAAGTGGTTTCTTGAATTTTTAATTTTTTTTTCATATGTAATAAAAAAAAAATTAAAAGCATTTATCTTAAAAAAACAATCCTCTTTCCTAATTTGACAAATCTTCAATTAACATCTCACGTGGCATATTTAAAACCACATTAAAAGACATTTTGGTACCTTATGAATATCCCATGTGACATGATCAAGATCACAAGATTATAGGGCATTTTGGGACATTATACATATCTTTAATTTAAGATCATAATATTCAAAGTTTTACTTTTTAAAACTCCTTGCCAAGTCAAACTAAGACACATAAATTGAAATGGAGGGAGTAGAAGAAAAAAGAAAACAATGGGTGGAGTGATTTGGGGGACTGGGGCTTTGGAGTCACAAGACTTGCGCATGATGCTGTTTGTTAGTTTTTAACAGAGTTTGACGGAAGAATGGAACTGCTAAATTTTAAATACTTTAAGGATGTTTTTTGTTCACTGTACTAGTTAAAGGATGTACTGACATGCAACTTTGTTATATAATCTTCATTAAGCTGGTCTAATGATGTTTTGCTTTTTGGTTTGCCTATAAACAATATTTTTATAATTAAAAGAAAAAAAAAAGGGTATCTAATGACATTGAATCACTGTGGAACTTGAAAAGCAAGCATGAATCTGCTGTTTGCTCACGATCATGATAGCTAGAACACTAATTTGATATTCGATTCGTGTTTTGTATTCTCATTCAATTATAAGGAATAGATTATTCTTATTATATTTACTTGGTGAACATGTGAGCTTTTTAGTCTTACAATCCTCGTTTCACAGGATATTTGAGTAAATATCTGGTTTTCTAATGAAATTGAAATTGATTTGACATATGAGGACATGATATACGCCATAATTGTTCCCTCAAACTTATTTGTTTGTCCAGATATCTCGGCTTACGGAACTTTTATATGCCAGTGAAGAAGATCCTAATGTGAATATGATAATATTAAAGGTATTTTCAGTTGTAAGAGGATCTTCTGTGATAATTAAGTTTCCTGTCATTGCTTAACATGAGGGAAACTTGGTAACCTGATGATGAATTATGCCCACAAAAATATTTAGAAACTACATGCTGGCAGAGTTGCATTGATTTTGAGTTGCCTTGTTCAAATCTTATTTCTTATTGAAGATCTTCAGCTTGTTCCCTGTTTCGTCTCTTGACACTGGGAAGAAGGTTCTTCTCCTCATAGCTTTGGCGAGTAAGGATAAAGCTGGCCAATCAGCTACCTCTCTTTGGTATCTCACTGGTTCTGACCAATCTAGTGTTTGGCTTTATCCTCGGCATACATTAGGCTTATGTTTCTTGACAATCGGAACAGTTCACATTATCAAAAAACTGTTCACCAAAATGATTTTGTTGAAATAAAATCAAGAGTCTATTAGAAATTGTATTAAGTAGTTATTATTGCCTGTAAGACTACGTATCTTACTTTTTTCACTACTATAAACAGAGGTTTTTCCCATTGGAATCAATGGGAAATTTTTGTTATAGAACATGATTTTCCCATCGAACCAGTTTACTGGGAAAATGCATGGTGGAAATAGATTCTCGCTGAAATATTGGAAAGCTTCCTAATTTTACCATATGAAAACACTACTATTTTTTCTTTTCTCACCGATTCAATCAAATATCTTGTGGGAATAACCACTCCCCATTTTTCAGTGGGGAACTTCAATGGGAAAATAGTGATTTTTTAGTAGTGTATGCAGTTTTGTGTTTTATGGTTTTAGTGACTAGCTCTATGTGCTTCAAAGTTCTATTAATTCCCCTGCATGTAGTGCTTTTCTTGTTACTACTTTTCTTGTATCAATATTTTCCAGGGACAAGGAAGGGCTTTTTGTGCTGGTGGTGATGTTTCACTTTTTTTTCAGAATCCTGGTAAGTATTTGCTAAATTGGTAGTATCTTGTCAAACACAATCTATAGATGGTATTTAAAAGTGGATCCATGTGATGTGCAAGTTTAACTCCTCAAGTAATTTCTTTCAATCTCATAATCTCAAATTTTGTCCAAGTCCATATCTTTGTAATAGTTTTGCTCTTAACCTGGCAACTCCCATCTTGTTTCTCAGTTTCCTGAGAAGATTAGTTTTTTAGCAATCAATATATAGTAACAGTTAATGTCCACGCAAGGGTGTGATCTAGTGGTCAATGAAGTGAGAGGAGAATAATGAGGTCTCAAGTTCAAGTCCAAAGGGGAGGCAAAAAATAGTAGGCCCTTTCTTTCCAAGTATCCCAAAATCAAACAAAACTTTAAAATATCACTACAAATGGCCCCCAAGACTTTAGTCTAGTGCTAAGCGCACTACACATGTCGTGTGGGTTAGGCACGTGTCACAGATTCAAACCTTTGCTGCAAACAAAAGCCTGGTATTCAAGTGGGGAAGGCTAGTAAGTAGGCCCATTATTCACAGAGTTTTGAACCTTCTGTCACTAACCCCCTATGACTTATCGGACATATTTATTTACTCATGCTTATCAGGTAACTGGAAAATCGGTGCTAATTTTCTCCAAAAGCAGTACACCTTGAACTATGTGATGGCAACATATAGCAAAACCCAGGTTAAATTAAATTGATGTCTAATTTTAGTTCTGTGATATAACTTTCGTTGAGATTTTCCTTAATCTTGTTTGGACTACCCATTGAAGGTTTCCATCCTTAATGGAATTGTCATGGGAGGCGGAGCTGGTGCTTCTATACATGGTAGATTTCAAGTTGCAACAGAAAAGTCGGTGTTGCCTCTACTTGAGTAGTAGATTAATCTCGTTGTCTTGTTTACCCTTTTGTATTTGATCTTTGCCACATTCTTTGTGGTTTGCTTCAAATTTGTCTATTTATATCTTCTGTTTTAGGGATTAAACCAATATACGAATGTTCATGTGGAATAGCTGTAGCAAAATAGCTCTTGGAATTATCACAGTTTGGAATTGAAGGATATATCCAGCAGAACTTTTTGTACTATGTCTCTCAGACCCTTCATAAGTTATTCATTTTTAACTTTCTTCATATAAAGAGGCTCTAGCATAACTAGTGCAAAGTTAGAGGAAAACCGTACAAGCTGGAAATCTTCATGAGCTTTAGTTTGTTCCTTGGATTTGCCTTGAAGGTTTATTTTTCTTAGACAGTAATACCTATCTTATTCATACTGGTTGCTATGTGTAATCGGATGCCAGAAACTTCATGTCCAATGTAATATTTATGTATGTTTCTCTGTAGGTATTTGCTATGCCTGAAACAGATTTGGGGCACTTTCCTGATGTAGGTGCCTCTTACTTTTTATCAGGACTTCCAGGATTCTTTGGTAATTTCACTAGCCACATTATATTGTTCATATTTATAAAAAAAATTACTGCCACTGCTGTAATGCACTCAAGTTTCATTGTGGAGTTCTCTGCTACTTTTCATTGTTTGAAATTTAAGTCACTACCTGGTTCCTCGAGCTCCACTACTTGAGGATATCTTAAGAGAAATGTTAGCTCAGCTACTTTGCATTTATTGTGCTGCTTCATCCACAATATCCTTACAATAAAAACTAATAAAAAGAGCTAAAAGCAGAAGATAGGTCCTTTGCTCCTGTAGAAGGTGTTCAAAAGCGCACATGCCCCATTTTAAAAGCAGCAGCAATTATGTGCCTTTTGATGCATCTTCTCTTATATTCTGAGTTTTCTGGACATTATTATCTGCTTTTTACCATTTGCCATTCATTGATCTTGTTTCCTCATTACACAAACTAAGGTCAATCCTTTTCACATAGAAGTGTCTATAAAACTTTTTCCCTACAAATACTTTTGGACTGTTAGCTGGATGTGAGCTTTAGTTTTCACAGTTATGCTGAATTTTGAAGTTTTGGTTATTATAGTAATCAGCTTTAGTTTTCAACTTCTTATGGTGATCCCTGAATTTCTTTAAATCATTACAAATGTAAAATATCCTTTGAAGACATGTATAGAATCTTCTCTACAAGGATATTTGAAAATTGGGGTTTTTAATAAAATCACTGACGTGTTTTAATGAATTATACCCGATTTTATTTAGAAATATGATCCTTCCTTTTTCTTCCCTGAATCCATTTATTCTGATTATGTTGCTATTATTTCGGAAGACCATTTCTACGTTGTCAATGATGCCCAGGGAATTTGTTCGTACAAATATTATGTCTTGTTTTCCATTAGCTAATTTTTATACTCTTTGGCAGGGGAATATGCTGGTCTTACTGGTTCTAGGTTGGATGGAGCTGAAATGCTTGCATGTGGTCTTGCGACCCACTTTGTATCATCGGATGTATACTACCTCAATCTTCAGCATGTTATGCCCATTTACAATTGCTTCTATAGGAAATCAATTAGGTTCCTGTTACTATTATGTGTAAACTGGTCAGTATGTTATCATAACGGCAACACTGATATGCCCCTTTACGTGTAAGAACTAAATTGCCAGTTTACTGTCTATCTGAAGATGTCAGGCTTATGGTGTTAAGACGGTAATCTTATCTGCTGTCTGCTATACAGGTCTTATAAATCTTTTTAGTTATGTTCTCTTAAGACATTTCATCTTATCTAATTGGGAGCATGGTTCTTAGTTTTGAGTTGCACTTTAGCCAATGTATTCTAGATAAGGTATGTACCTATGTGCTCGATGTTAACTCTCCAGTTGACTATGCTGTTATCTGCTAATTGTTCTACTTAGTTTGGCTGCGGCAGCATCAAGTCAGTAGTTTCATGCCTGTTATAATTAATCTTCTGTTGTTTCTTTTCCTAAATAGTAATTGATTAAATTAATTAATAGAGCTCTATAGATGTATCATGAAGAATACAATGTGCACATTGATTTTTTTATGGTAATTGGGTACCAACAAATATGAATTCGAAGTGCTTGGAGAAAAATTCCCTGCAGTTCCAAGCTAAGCATGCTTGTTGGAATTTGGATTTTGTCAGCCATGCTTGGAATGGTGTTCTTAGATGGATTTTTGGAATCTTCATTTAGCCACTAGTAGACATTTGAGCTATAATTTGCCTTCCTGAGTTGTATTGGCACATCTAAAATGTGGTTCATTGATCTCGATATACATCAAATTGCATAATATTTGTTTATTTGTTCATTCCTCCTGTTTCTGATCTAATTTCAATCCTTTGTCTCTTCCTTCTGTTCACAGAAATTGCCACTTTTAGAACAAGCACTAGTTAAAGTCAATACAAGTGATCCAGATGCTATATCTGCTATCATAAGTTGCTTCTCCCACATACCAAAGTTGAAAGAAGAAAGTCCTTATCACAAGTGAGTTCATTTAGTATCTCTATTATGATGTTTTTTTTCTTGCTGATTTATTGGAAGCTTACCTTCTAAACACAGTCCCAGTGCCTAGAGGTGATTGTTCGAACTTATTAAAGTACATAATACTGATGGCATATCACAGAAGTCATCATCCATGCCCTTTATTTTTATTTTGCTCTCATGTTATTTTTCATCCTGTTGTTTTAAGACTATTTTTCCTCTACTTTATATTGCCATTAGAACCTTAAGATGATGGATAGCATCCAAAGTTTCCATTGTCTCTGGGAAAAATATTGTTCGATTAAAACAAACCTGTAGTCTTTGGATTTTCATGACCTCTTTCTCAACGGTGCACCAGTTTTACTTTCTGCAATTTTATGCATGTAGGATGAAGATTATTAATCACTGTTTCTCTCGAAGGACAATTGAAGAAATCCTATCTACTCTTGTAAGTTTGGGAGATGGATGGTCGTTTGATGTATCCTCTTTTTTCTGTGGTGAAATTACTTTGTAAAGTTCTGATAATATAAGTTACTAAAATACCGTGTAAGAACTTTGCATGAATTTTTAATAGGAAAGTGAGGCTTTGGACAAGAAGGATGACTGGATCTCTTCAACCATTCAATCGCTGAAGAAAGCATCCCCTACAAGCCTTAAAATTTCCTTGAGATCAGTAAGTCAATCAATACCTTGTGATACCATTACTTTGTTACCTAAACTTCTGTATCATTCTTTCTTCAGGTTGATCAGAAATTGGTCATGTAGGAAGAAATACGGCAAAACATCATATCTCTAGTTATTAATAAAGTAAAGATACCTAGCTTGGTTGGATATTGGGGAGGTTAATGCATATAATTAACCCTGAAGTGTAAGATTTTAATGCAGTTCTTTTATGCTATCATTAAGCCAATAAGAATAGTAAGTTTCCTTTTCAACATAATCCTGGGAATTGTGGGTATTTATGTGCACTGCTGTTGAATTTTTGTGCATAATGGAAAGAGTTGGTAGATGAATACCAAAATCATATTTATTATTTGTATAATCATATCTATACAGAATTTGCAGACTTATGAGATGTTACCATAATAACAACATTGGTAGACCACAATATATGTCCACTCTTTTCCTGGCTCAACCTTTGGCTTTGTCACTATCCCTGAGGAATTATGAACTAAAAAATTTCATTTCTTAGACCAAGCTACCTTGGCTAGCTTGTGAAAAATGGTTACCCCTGGACCTCAAATTTTCTTTTAACAGCTGCCTCAAAAAGATCGTTTGGATTTTATGCTTGGATTATGATAATTTATTATGGATTTTTAAATTTGATACTTGACTAGTATTGCTGTGATGCAAGTTCTTCAAATAAAAAATATGTGATGTCTGGCTCAACAACCACATCTTGGATCTCTTTCGTCTTTTGACGCAGTCCTAATGCCTTGATTTGGCCAACATTTTCTTTGGGAAGTTCTTGAGTATCTGCAGATTGTTCATATTAGTTTCCTTTTTCTGTTCCAGATTAGAGAAGGGAAGCTGCAAGGTGTTGGTAGTTGCCTTGTCCGTGAGTATAGGATGGTTTGTCATTTGTTGAGGGGAGAATTTAACAAGGATTTTCTTGAGGTAGAATATGACATCTTTCAGCCACCCATTTTACTGCATTACAAGACTGACACTTTTACTGCAGGGATACAGAGCCATATTCATTGACAGGGATAGAAATCCTAAGGTGTGTTATATTCATTTGATCATGGATAATCCTGAACTTAGATACTGAGAGCTTCTTTCATCTCATCTTTTCACATATTTTCAGTGGGAGCCCTCCAGACTGGAACTAATTACAGATGATGATGTTGATCGTTACTTCTCCAAGGTAGATGCTGAAGATTGGGAAGACCTAAAGCTGCCTCCAAGATCAAACATGCCTCCATATGCAATTGCCAAGCTTTAAAATTGACTTCTGAAGATCAAGCAATACTCTACAGCATGTTGCCCTCAGTTCACTAGATCATTATGAAGGCGTCAATGATTATTAAAACAGTATTAATACTATTACCAAGTGGTACACCAAATAAATGCACATCACTCCTTTGTTTAAATGCCAAAGGTAAGATAAATTACTACACTATACTTGCCATTGAATTGAGATGTCAAACCTCAAGCACAAGGGTGGATTGTACAACATTAAATCATACTTTGCCATTAAATTGTACAATCCGTGTACTAGTCTTGCGCTGAACTATCTGATTTACAAGCAAATGTGCTTACTGTCTTGAAACAGAAGCAGCATAACTTAATTTTGTTTCGAACTTGTGGATTTTTATCCTTGTTTTTGACTGATGGAATTTGAGCATAATATATTTCCCATCTACTATGACTTTCATTTGCGCACAAAGATGAGGAATAACTCCCAGTTCCTGCACAATTCTTAATAGAGCTTTCACTCGGTGCATTGAGGTAATTGTTCTCAGTGAGCTTTTCTTCATCTACAGCGTATTCTCATTCATATTGTTCTAATTTTAAAGTATCAACTTTCATGTCCTCCTCCCCATTTATGATATTTAACTGTTTGGTCTAAAATTCAGTAGTTACATGAAATAGAGGTTTATTGATGTCAATTTCAAATGCTGAAATTACAATGAAAGAAAATGATTGAAATGTCAAATTAACTTAGCTTGGTAATAGGACTTCCATAAAAGAAGTGAGATTGACATATAAATGAATCCCCTTAATTCTTTTAAATTTGACAACTCTTAGCTATACTTGTTGGCAACGCTCATGGTCACGTGGTGAAAGCCCTGGATCTCTTTCACTTCATCAACTGTGAAAATTCCTTCGTCAGGGAATTATTTTCAGTAGCAACAATGAACACTCACCTAATGGATCCATACCTTTTGTTAGATATATCTTCTGCATTGTATGAATAAAATGGCCTTACTAGTGTAGTGGCCAACGCCAAATCCTAACACCAAGAAGAAGAAAAAACAACTTTAAATCAGTTCATTCAGTGATCAGCGTTTTGGAAAATTGGTACCTTGGTGTAGATGGCGGTTGCATCCATATTTGGACCAGGCATGACACCACTGAGAAACACAGCAACTGAAATCTATTCTGGAAACTGGAAAGGTTTCCATGGCTTTAGAAATGGCAACTCTACCAGGTCCAGGCTCCGTGGAATGCCATATGAACAAGCACAAAGTGCTTCTTAGCTTTAGGCCCTAATACGGTAGCATTTGCATATGACGACTTGTTTTTCTCCATATCTTTTTATTTGTTTGAAGAATGAACACATAATATGAACCATTACTAGGCAGCTTTATGATTCAAGGAGTTTGATTCGTCTAACATACTTCCATGCAGAAGCAACCACACGTCAGGCTATCATTTGAGGCATTTGACTTTTATATTTGCCGGCGGATCAAGTTTTGAATTTTATGTGTTCTAGTTTAATAGCTCATTTGATTTACTAAATTTGAATGAACTTAGTACTCTCTCATTCACTTTTACTTGTCACTTATTCCTAAAATAGATTTTCATTTTTACTTGTCACTTTTGATATATCAAGAAAACACAATTATTTTTTTCCATGTTTTACCCACAGCATTAAATACTTATTTTCCAAATCATTTTTTAAGACATCATTTAATAGGGGATAGTTTAGTAAAATACCCATATCATTAATTAGTTTCTTAATGAGTGTGCTAAGTCAAACTGTGACAAGTAAAAGTGAACGGAGGGAGTATTTAGTTCTTTTGGAATTGGTGTTTTTTATTGGGATTTGGTGCACAATATATGTGATTCTGATTAGAAATTTTTCATGCAGATAGAATTCTTAGGAACCAAATTGCTATATAGATAGAATGATAAATAAAATGTACTCCTATTACTAAAATCAGTAATTAGTTATTAAAAAGTATTCACTCAAATAAATTTTTATTTATTTATTTAATGATTTTTTAAAATATTAATAAAAAATTTAAATAAAACTTATTGACTCCCGTGGAACATGTAACTAGTACATTGTATTTCTATATATATTACTCTTATATATAAGAGACTAGGAAGCAGCTCATGGACGACATGTCGGCTTTCTAGCCAGGGATAATTTTGATAATTTACTATTGTTATATGCTAAAAGATATTGTATTTCTTTGTTTTATGATTGTAATTTTATAATTTTGGACACTAAAATTAATCTCTATTTTGCTTTTTACCTTTGCCCAGCAAAAAGTTTTGTCTAATTTTCAATGCACGTGGGCCCTTCTTTTTCCCTCTATTCCATGTTATTTAGTTTCATTGCATTTTTTCTAATTTCATGATCCTACCTCTTACTTTGAAATAAAAATTTGATTTCTCTTTAGTTGTGTCACACAACGGATTATTTTCACTTTGTATATAAATCACAAAATATGAATAATTTAAAATATTTTATTATGTATTTAGAAAATACGTAAAAGATACTATAAATTAAAATGATTAACAACTTGAAATAATTTGATATTTAATCTCTACCTAGTAAGAGCCTACAAACACACAATTCATAACAATATGTTATATATTAAAGGATTATGTGAAAATTACAATAACTAACAGCTTAAAATATTATGTTATATATATGAAAATTACGTAAAAAAAAATAGACTATAAATTATAATAATTAACAACTTAAAATATTTTTAAAAACAAATAAAAAATTTGACTGATTCTTGAAATTCTATTGATGCAACATAAATTGAAATAAATAGGATGACATATATTATTTGAAAATTCGTAAAAGATACTATTAATCACAATAATTAACAATTAAAGATATTTAAACATTATATAAGAAATTCATTACTTGATTACATTTGTGCTATATAAATTATAACAAAAGGAGTGACAAAAATTATTTGAAAATGACGTAAAAAGTATTATAAATCTCACGAATTAACAACTAAAATATATTCAAAAAAATATATTAAATTTTTTTGCTGAAATTGGAACTAACACTACAATAACAAGCAAGAAAGAAAAATTTAGCGGCAATAAATATACAAATTACCAAAGAGTGCTAAGACTTTACCGCCATTAGTTAATTGTCATTGGATCCAATATTATTATAGGTAAATTAAAAAATTATGAAGTTATTTTTTAAAAATGAAATTAAAAAAAAGGTTCAAATAAATTGAAACGGGGGAGTCATATTTTAAAAATGGAATATATATGTGATATTATTAGAAAGAGCTTTCATATATATTTTAAATTTTTTTGTTGTTTTCCGTATATTAAAATTTGTGCATACGTGGAGTTTTAAAGATTTGAACACTTTAATATAGGATATGATGATTTGAAAACTTTAGTACTTTAATTTCTTCATTTTACTTTTTTTTATCTTGTTGTTCTCTTAATTTGTTATATATTTGAAAATTATATAAAAAGTGCATAAAATCATAATGTAATAACTTAAGATATTTTTAAAAACATAATAAAAAATCATATAAGAAATTTGGTTGATTCTCTAATTCCATATTTACCACGTATATTGAAAGAGAAAGAGTAATATGTATTGTTTGAAAATAAAGTAAAAAGTACTATAAATCATAGTAAAATAATAACTAAAAATATTTAAGAGTCATATAAGAAATTTCCTTGACTCTTCTAAAATCACTTGTGTTACCTAAAATGGAACAGAAAGAGTAACATATACTCCCTCGATTTACTTTTACTTGTCAATTACAATGTAATTCCTTATTACATTTAAACCCCATATATAAATAGGGCCCTATTTATAGGAGCGGCAAAATGGATAAAAATTATGATTATTTGCTCGATTCAACCCCATTTAAATGGATTGGTTATTCATATCAAATATAGGTTGAATCAAATATTTTATCCATTTTCAACTCAATTTTTACTAGTCCATACTCGACTCAATCCCCCATTTGCCACACCTACATATAAACTATAACAATATGTTTACAATATGGATTAAGCGGATAACAGAATACTGGATTATAGAACCAAATTTAGGGGGAAATGAGATGATAAAAAGTAAGAAACAAGAATAAAAGAGTTAGATTGAATTATTTGTATGATGATTTAATTAGTCGATATATTGAAGTCTATTATGAATAAGTTAAAGATACTTAATTATCTTGTTTATTTGTATGACTGAAATCTTTTTAAGACAAGCTAAAAACTCAAAAATTTATTCACACCAAAAATATATGACAAAAGACGAGAAAATACAAACATATGATTATACAATACATCCAGAAGTTCTCAAAATAAGTTTGCTTTATTTCATAAAGAAAATAAACATCATAAAAGAGAAACTTGAGAATAAAAAGGAGGCAAGGACGAAGAGATGTTTTTCTTTTTAAAAATCTTTGTAATTGACTTGTCCTAATCTGAAACAATTAGTGGACTAATAGTTACTAGAAGGAATATTTTCCCTACATTATAGTACTATATATATATGCGCATGTATCTCCCCTTTGGGTGTAAATCACGTCATGTGCGGAGCCACCTGTGACGAAGGAAGGTCCAGCGCACATTCTTCGCCAAAAAATTACATGATATATAAATGTTAAATGTTAGCTATTATGAATGTTTATTTAATTTTATATACTTTTAGTCAAATATGTACCTAGCTCCGCCCATGAGTCACGTGATTAGAAAATCAAGTTGGATTTTTGAAGGCTCCACACCACCTTTTTGTTATTTCTTTTTCATCATTTAGTGGAGTATTAATAAAGAAAACACAATAAAATGAGAGTTATTTTTCTAACAGCATAAAGAAGAAGATGACAATAATTACCTATATTATACTACTACCAATTAAGTTTTATAACTACCAAAAAAATGCCTTTTAGACACGGTTTATTAGCCACAGTTAAAAAAAATGTAGCAAAATAAGCTAAAAAATAAAAAAAATCTCTACGCATTAATAACTGAGGCTAAACCCCTGTGGCCAAAATAGGCGGGTAACAAATTTCGCTCCCTCCCTTTATTTTTTTTCATTTTGCTTCCTTTTTTATTATTGTCCTCTTCCCACTCTTTTCCCCCACTTCACCCAAATTAAACTCACTCCCAAAACGTAAATTTATTTCCGCCCAAAATTTTACTCTTGTTCAACATACCTAGCTTCAAATTGCAGTGGGATGTAGTAATTTCACATCTTTCAGGTAACAAATCTTTGCAATCTAGAGTTTTTAAAGTTAAAATTGAAAATAGTGAACTGTATTTTGTTTGTGTATTGAAACTATGAGCTATTGAAATCTGCAATTTGATGTGTTTTGACGAGTTTCTTTTCAGTCTGTTTTCATGGTACCAAAGTGAAAAAAGGGAGTGTAGTTTGTGCTAATATAGCCAGTTCTGCAGAGAGTAAAAATGTTATTGTAGGTCGATGACATTGGAAGTGAGGGCGAAAAGAGCTCGGTGGGAGCAAACAACACTGTTGATGAATGTGGAATCAGTGGAATCGCCCCAAGCTTTAATAGTAGCGGAAGTTTGAAGATTTTATATTTAGCCGGGTACCAAATCTCTATGTTTACTTAATTTTGCAAAATCTAACCTTCCTTTCATTAGAGAATGCAAAAGCAAGTTAATCTGAAATTTGTGATTTTTCTAGGCGGTTTTCTAATTTCAATTATTTTGATGAGTGATGTCGTAAGTTTTTCCATAGATCTGTGTGTATCTTACTATGGTCCTCTAATTATAAGTTGGATAGGTCAATGCACCAAAGGTGTAGTTTAAGAATTCAAGTATTTGCCGTAGTAGTTTGCATTTGTATTAATATAGTTGCTGGTAGAGTCTTGCACCTACTACTGTACTTTTGTTGCTCTAATTGCTAATACACGATTGATCCAAGTTAGTGTCAGTATTTTAAATTTTCGTTTCACCTTTGTCAATTTTTCTTGTAGGTCTTTATGATGTGTCTTATCCTTCTATGTTCAGATATATGCAATGTATATTATTTTAAGTCGTGACATCTACATGTTTTAGATGTAAGTTATTGACCCATTCGGGAAATTGGCTCAACAATGAGGTTTAATTTATATCAATTTTCTTACTTTATGTCAATGTTTATGAAGTTGCTTCCTCTTTTAGGCTTATATCGTCTGTATTAGATGTTTGATTGTCATTTATCCCTTAGATTCACCCATGTAAGTATCCTACAAGCGTCTCAGCTGTTACTCCAGTCTTATTTGATTTGTTGATAATCCAGTCATGTCAATTAAAATTTTAGCAGCTTGCAGATTAATTGAGATTTACGTCTGCATTATCAATCGCCTTGGATGTTATATTCCTGATTACGATTGGAAATTACCATATTCAAGCTAATGAATGGAACTATTCTTATGCCGAGATTGCTTCCTGGTGTGTATGGTATGGCATCATTCCTTAAGCTCTTTACAATTGCTTCTGTACTCGATACTGCATATATATGCATGTCACTATAATGGTATGTAATCAGGTACCCTAACTATATTTTTATACATATGTTGCCTAAAGAAAGTATTCTGAGTCTGATTTCTTGTTTATCCTGCTATTCTGTATCGTTTGTCAATGTTTTGTTATGCGAATTACTTTCTTTTTGAGACTTATTCTTGCCAGTGTTTCTTTGATTTGTCGTTGTAGCATCGGTTACCCTTCATCTAGTGGGTTTAATGTGTATCCTTCAATTTTGTAGTTTAATTAGTTTGATTTGGTTGCATCAAATGGTTTGCTTGAACAAATGGAATTTATTTAGAAGTGCATTTGTTGTGAACCAAGCTGACCCCGTAAGAGCCTACGGGCTATTAGAGAGCTTTATTTGGGATCCAGGCCCATTTGCACTTTGTTAAAAAGGACTAGGAGTTAGAAGAACGGTTATGCAAATTATTATGTCGAAGCTTTGGTTTTCTGATCTCTCTCATCTCCCTTCTATGGTCTTGTATCTCATCCCTTTCTAGTTACTTCTTTCTCTGTTAATCTCTCCTTAGTTAGTGTGTTATTACTTTGTTGCGCGTATTCTACGTTGTAACTTGTATTCAATGATTAATATGTATATCTGTGTTTATGTTGGAAATTGAGTTTGTTACATTGGTGCTTTCATCCAGAGGTCTTCAATGGAGGACCAAAAATTGCGAACTCCTTATGATTCGATTAACCCAAGAAGGATTCGTGGTCAAAGGAGATGTCTGAAATTCGTTCAATATTACAGGAGTTGGTTGGAAAAGTTGCAACTGCTAGGCCCCAAAACAAAGTTCCGATGAATGAGAATAGAGATTTGTCTCCAACACCACTGATGTTTTTCATAAGTATGCATCGATAAAATTTGGATGGTTCTGTGGTGATAATCCAGAGGCATGGATTTTCCAAGCTGAATGCTACTTTGAATTCTATGAAATCGTAAAAAAGTATAAGTTAACTCTTGCCTCATTGTATCTCGATGGGGAAGCATTGGAGTGGTATCTATGGCTTTTTCAGAACAAGCAGTTGGCATATTGGAAACACTTTACTGCGAAGGTAATGATTCGATTTCGTAAACAGCATCTCGAATCACAAAGATTTCACTTGCTCAATAATCAGCTCCGTGATTGACTGCCAAAGTCGTTTTGAGGGTGTCTCGTCGGGATATGGTGACTTTAATGTATTTGCGTTGGATATTGCATATGTTTCTCCGCGATGGAACGATATAACCAACTCACCTTTGCCGCAATGCTGTGACGAGCAATCTGAAGGCAACAACAAAACCAATGCACCCAAGGTGTTTGATGACTTGTTTGAAAGACCCAAAGAAGCAAATTCCATTGATATATCCGGTAAGCTTAGTCAACTTGAAGTTGAGGATCCCCACAAGGTGTGTAAGTTGACAATTGGAGATACTATTGAGACATATTTTCCTAATGATTTGGCATATTCTATCTCTCCTACTGCTGAGGCAACTGATTTTGAAAATGATGCTAAAAGTGAAGACAAGAATGATGAAGAGGAAATTGTTACCATCAGAGATGAAAAAGTTTACCCTCAACACGGACTCGGGCTTGCTCAATGCTGGAAGAAGATGTCTTCAATTCCTTCAACTTGCAGTTATCCCAACATTATAACTAGAGGTATAACTAATCGACTTGGCCATGATGTGATTCTCTTGATTTTGAATCTTTTTTCACCTGATCAATTTGGGTTAGAGTTTCCATTTGATCCTGGCTCGAGTTTTCTATGTATAATTTGGTATTTTGTGTTGCCTCAAGTGACTTGGATCATGATAAGTTTATTATATCAACCTTGAGAAATTCTTGCAACTGGCTAGATACTGGGCAGGGGAGAAATATTTATGATTTCTTATTGTCTAAATCGAGAGAGAATGTTATGGAGGAGAAAATACGGAGAGTGCTTCAAGAATTTGTTGAAAGTTACTCTAAGCAGTCACCAAATATTCCGGTCAATAGAGTTGTTAAACTCGTGTGTGCTATGTTAGGTCTAATTCATAAAACAAGGACTGTTTCGTGGCATATTCACTTTAATCATGGTCAGTTTCTTGATTGTGGTGCCTTTCCTTTTGACAGTGTGTTAAATCATTTCATGGTCTCTCTTTGAGTACAAACTTTTCAACCTCGGCTGCCACGACCACTTCCAAAACCACCTTTCTCAGTTTTCCTATTGAATTTCCTAGCCCAAGTTGAGCAATCTGTTGAAATAGCACCGAAATTCTACTTCAATGGGCTTGTCATAATTGGTGGGATTGATTCCAAGACAAATGCTCATCTATACGCTGCAAATTTAAGTGGTAAAATGCAGCCTGCAACTGCTGTACTTGCTGTGATGTTACAGGAGTGGAAGGTATTAAAGTTACGAAATAGATATAAGGTGAAGCTTCAAGTTGTGCACCTTACTGGTTACACATTTTATGGTGTCTTTGAGAGGGTAGATTTGGTTGTGCTCCATAGATTACATTATGGCTTAGTTGCAATGGAGAGACATGGGGGAGAAGGAGCTTCTAAAACTGTTCATCGGTATTTGAAGGTGGACTATTTTAGCTTTGATGGGTTGGAGCGTGTTAATAAGTATCATTTACATCATATATCAATTGATAGAAAAGGAATTGATGTTGAGGAAGAATGGAGCGAGGAGGACATCGCAGAATTTGTTAGCTATATCAATGAGTTTCTGTTAGTTAATATGTCACTTGTTCCTCGTGTTGCTGCCAGTAATGTTTCTAAGATCAAAATCATGATATATGGAAGTTTGAGTGACATCATTAGGTGGTTTACTCTTTTTGATACATCTCAAATTATTATACATCTTTGCCATGCTATCTCTTGTACAAAGTGATCAAGGTTCAGAAGCTAAACAAGAGTGATGGAGTCAATTCTGCAATCCTCAAAGCTGCCAACCAAATCTTCATATTATTCCTAATGGTTTTCACCAGCAGCCAAGAAAATTATAATACTACAAGTTGCCGGATGAAGTTTCCTGACATGAACCTTGAGGACAAGGTTCTTTTTGAGGGCGGGAGTATTGTTGTGAACCAAGCTGACCCCGTAAGGGCCTACGGGCTATTAGAGGGCTTTATTTGGGATCCAGGCCCATTTGCACTTTGTTAAAAAGGACTAGGAGTTAGAAGAACGGTTATGCAAATTATTATGTCGCAGCTTTGGTTTTCTGATCTCTCTCATCTCCCTTCTATGGTCTTGTATCTCATCCCTTTCTAGTTACTTCTTTCTCTGTTAATCTCTCCTTAGTTAGTGTGTTATTACTTTGTTGTGCGTATTCTACGTTGTAACTTGTATTCAATGATTAATATATATATCTGTGTTTATGTTGGAAATTGAGTTTGTTACAGCTTTCTACTCCTAAGTTGCATCTTTCTGTATTTGTACAAAAAAGATAAATAAATAGATTAAAATTAACCATGTTTGTTTTGGAATAAAAGAGGAACATCAATGAGCACTATTGCAATTTGGAATTAAATTCATTAAACTAGTACACCAAGCTAGGCTTTATCTTAATCTCCGCATTGGCCCTTACATATGTGCAGAGTGGAACTTTGGGTAAAAATCTACTCAACAATATAATTTGAGTTGAAATTTTCTATGTTTTTATAATCTTGTTTTTGGTGCAGGGGTTTTCCTGTTTGGTTAATTCCAGGAATGGAATTTAGAGCAGATAACCAGCCTTTTAAGGTTTTAATCCAAATTCTGGAACTCTTCAGAACAAACTTTAACTTTATCTTATTTGTTTTGTTTCTGTTATGTTTACTGGTTTGACTATGATGAAGGTAGCTATGCAAGGATTTGTTGAGAAAATTGTCAACATGATGAAGTCAGAGAATTTGTTTGAACCTCAAGGAGGACCAATTATTGTGGCACAGGTTTGAAAATATTGTTTATGGCTTCTCTTTACTGCATCTTCAGAGGATTATGTTTTAGTTATGTTGGTATGTTTACTTTATGTCCTATGTTTTTAGGAGTCTTTTAGTTCTAGTAAATAAAATTTTAAGCCAGTAGGAAATATAGAGAACATCTAGTATTTTATTTTTATTCTTAGTTTGTATAATATTAGCCTGCGATGAATTTTAACTTCGATTTGACTTTGCTTAATTGAGATTGGAGCGTAGTTATTGTTGTTATTTCAATTCATGGTTGTTTTTTCTTCTTTTTTCTAACTTTCTGTGCCCAACTTGGAAATTATGTTTAAAAAGCAAGTTTGGTACATAATGAAATGTGGCAACAAATAGAAAATGAGTATGGACCAGTGGAGTGGGAAATTGGTCCTCCTGGTAAACCTTATGCAAAATGGGCTGCTAAAATGGCTGTAGGTTTAGACACTGGAGTTCCATGGATCGTGTGAAAGCAAGAAGATGCCCCTGATCCTGTTGTAAGCTATTCACTTCTCTTAATCATCTATATTTCTTGATAGTATTATGGCCCAATTGCGGTTTATCTGCATCGTGATCTACTTTTGTTGCCTTGTTTCCTTTACCAGACTACTGTCAGTTTAATAGTTTACCGTGCATATATAGTTAAAGCCTAAGGTAATAGGTAGCTTTGCTCGCGTCCACTGTTGAATGGGATAAAGTTTATGGTTGTTGAACTGCTTTGGGTGGCTTTTGATGTAACTAATTACATTTTATCGTTTCTACTAAGATATTTTTCCTTTCCTTCACTCTACCATTTCTATTCTCATTTTAGCTTGACATGCTTGTTAAATGAAACTCGTTTATCAATGCAGACCAAGAGAACTACGAAAGTTGGTATTGTTATAAAGTATTGTGCGTATCTAAAATGCTAATATGTTTCTAAATGCTTCATCTTTCATTGTAGTCAAGTAAATTATATGAACGTTTAGAACTTTATCTTTAGTTGTGATGTATTAAATAGTTTGTACTATAATATGTTGGTGGAAGGTGTAGTTGTTTTTACTAGTCTACTACTATTGCAGTAAGAGTATATTCAAGGCAATACAAATCTGCAATTCAATTTTTTTGCAGTGATGCTTTTGCTCAGTTCTATGATAGTGGATTTAATATAAGGAGATAGTTCATATGTATTAGAATTTCTTTTCTTGTTGCTGCTCTTTGGCAGAATAACATTTCAAGATGAGTATGGATAAAAGGAAAATGCAGGGATTGATTATATTTTATAAAAAATCCTCTTTATTTTTGCCACGGTCAAAGCATGGCAATTTTTTTTAAAAAAACCTGCATAGTTTTGCCACGGTCCAACTGTAGCTACTTCAATATATAACCATGGCTAAACAAATGTTACCACGGACACTAAAAACCGTGGGTAATATACTGGCGACGCCCCTTTCTGACACGCTTCTTTCCGTGGCAGATATGATTTAGCTACGGTTATGTTACCATTTAGCCACGGTTTTATCTGTGGCCAAAACGCGCATTTTTTGTAGTACGTGAACATATGTTCATCTTTGGATCAATTCCAATGGATTATGACTATTTTTCGTCTGATATATTAGTAATTATCACCTTTTTTTATTCTTATGTTAAACGTGTCATGAACTACTGTAATGCTTTTAGATTTTCTTATTTAATCATGGTGCCAAAATAATCAACTCTTAATTTGACGGATTAGACATACATAATCATCCATAAATGTAAATGTATGTGTACAAATAATGATAAGATGTGCCCAGTTGACGTGTGTGTGTGTGATGGAATTCATTGTAATTTGTTTAGAGCATACAAATAAAATGAAAGAAGTCGGACAAGAGGGTTCCTCAAGTGATAAACATCTTCTACCTCAAACCCTAAGGTTGAGAATTCGAATCACTAAAAGAGCAAAAAAAATTCAATCTTGCCTGTTCTGAAATCGTTCATAGAGGTCATTTATTGATGTCAATTCCAAACACTGAAATTACAATGAAGGAAATAACAACAGATAGAAAATGACTGAAATATCAAATTAACAAGGACTTGTATGAATGAACTGAGATCACCATATCAGTGCATCAAAAATATGAATTGATGACTGAAGTTATATGCTCAGCCTTACACCTGTCCCCCTTATTGATCTTCTTAACTAACAGCTCTTAATTAGTTATACTTGTTGGCAATGCTCAGAAGAGTAGTATAAAGTTGTTGGGGCTTAGAAATCATGGTCATGTGGTCAGAGTCCTGGATCTCTTCCACTTCATCTGGTGGATTCTTTTCAATCATCCGCTTTTGAAATATATGTGCATTCTAACAAAGATAAAAGAAGTTAACTAAGAAAGAAAAAAAAAACATTTCAAAACATGAAATGAAATGATATTTTACTAGAATTTTGATTTCCTCGGGATTCGGGAATGCATAAAATATTCCTTTTAGTAAGAATCAACTCAAAGGTTGGTGATGTTAAAAGTGAAGTTACTCCACTCATTAATGCCCTCAATGTAACATTTTTTTCATGGACTTTCATCTTCCCTTTCCGGAGGCAGTGGTCAATTTTTAACTTTTTTGCCAACTCTTAGAAAGTTTAGCTCATTTAATTATTTGTAGTTCTTGCTATTTTTTTTCTTTCATTTCTTTTTGCCATAATTAAAGTGTCAGCAAACGGAGACTTAACCAACAGTTGGTAAATAAGTCTCACAAGTTCATTATATATACCGCGTACCAATATAGCTAGCTTCATTAGATACATTTATATTTGGGAAAAAAAAAATTGCCTTCATTTTTAGTTAGACTTTTTCTTTGTGCTCATGAAAATGCTTTGATGGAGCACGTGCACATATGCTCAATGAAAAGATTTATTTATGTTATCCATTAATAGTTGGGCTCAACCATGTCACTGTTATTATAGAATTGATGCCACTACTTTTTAACTCAATGATCA
The DNA here is from genome assembly GCA_018342035.1 of Solanum appendiculatum. NCBI lineage: Eukaryota > Viridiplantae > Streptophyta > Magnoliopsida > Solanales > Solanaceae > Solanum > Solanum appendiculatum. The sequence goes on along the minus strand of JAGDQO010002188.1, from coordinate 62,306 downwards.
TTTTTCTATTCGATACTTGGAACAGCTAACATAACCTTTCAAAACTGTCAGAGATATATAATTTTAGATAAGGTACAGGCAAATCAACTTTAAAGGAGTTTGGCTTCTGCTAACTTAATTACTTCCCTACAGAAGCAATCTCAATTAGGCTATTATTTGAGGAAGTGGGCAAGCAATGTAGTAGACTCTGGGGATTGTGGCCTCACTATTAGTAGCTTGGCCCAGCAAGGTGCCTTATTGCTTTCCCAAACTACATACAGCTACAGCCACTCCACTATATGCTCCTTTTTTTAAATTGTCTTCTCTCTCATTTTCCTTCCGTTAGTCGGTCTGAATTCCCAAAGAAGCTCAGAACCATCATATTCTGCTTTCATTACTCAACTTTTCGTCTTCCACTTTGTTATTTTAATCAATTAATTTGATGGTTTTCATTTTTACATATCTATTCCACTAGGAAGTAAATAATATTTATCTATCTATAATTAGTGTATATTAGCTAGTGAATGAAATGATTTTATGTGGAACAACAAAATGCAGTAAAACCCCTTTTGTTAACTGTTATTTTTGCTTTTCAGGTTTTGATGGAGGAGAACGGAAGTGTTACAACATTCATATTAAATAGGCCAAAGCAGTTGAATGCACTTTCTTTTCAAATGGAATGACAAATATGATACTCCTCGTTTTTTTTTTTTTTTAAAGAGGAGTATTGAAAACACTATGGACATAATTTCCCTTAATAAAATATTAATGATATTTTTAAAATTTAATCCTTAATTAAATAAATAATGTTTCACATAGTTTTAAAAAACTAGGAAGTATTTTAGAACTATATTTTTTTTCAAGGTACTCCTAGTTTATATTTATTGGCTTGTTGAGAATTTTTTTCATATTTAATCCTCATTTAATGAAATTTCTATTTTACATTTTTTAGTAGAACAGTTTGGTGTACATGATTTTTACTACCTCAATACCTCAATAATTCACTTAACATGAATTAAAAGGAGCATTAATTTAGTGTATATGATTTTTATATGTATAAAGCATTAATTAATAATAAATATGTATTAAAAAATAAATATAATACATGTATTTCATACTATTAAGTACAACTGCAAAGTGCTTGAGAGCAAGCAAAGTTTTTTGTCTGCATTTTATCCATCGATATGTTATTCCTTTATATTGTAAATTAGCAAAAATTGTGTGAAAGAAGGACTATACTAATTTAATCCTAAAAAAGTAAATTTATTAGGTCAGAATCAAATTTTAAGGGCCTAGATATTCAGTTCTAAGTCAAATCATTTCAGTCAATTCAAAATCAATAATGAAGTTTTAAAGTTATAAGTATTAAAACTTCTTATATAGTTCTAAAAGATATAATAATTAAGAATTTAGTTAATTTTAAAAGTCCAAATTATTAAATTAAAATTTTGTTCAATATAAAATTTATTTTTAAAAGATAGAAAAATAATATTTATTGAAAGACCTTCATGCTTTTAACTAATATAAAAAAATATTTTATGAGATAAGGAGGTCATTTTATCCGAATAGATGGAACTATATATGAGCAGATGAAGAATGTAAGTTACAAATAACATAAATTTTAAATCACATCATAACAATATATTAGACTCAACCAAAGAAAATAATCCAAGTGAAATTATATATATAAAAAATAAGCAACTTAAGCTGATGTAATAATATGGTAGGATGTTAGTAAAAATAGATCCCACTTCCTATAAATGAATAATTTTTTTAAGGGATGTATTCGAGCTAATATTACAATTTATTTTTGAAATAGATGGAGTATTAACTAGCGTGGACCTTAGATTTTGAGAGTAGTTTCTTAAAAAAATTATTTTCAAATATCTAGCCATGAAATTTTTAATGACTCTTTCTTACAACTTCAAATTTTCTAATGGAACATCAAAAATATAAAAAAGAGTTAAAACTCGTCTTTATTGAAAAATCAAAGAAAATCCTTTTGTTAGGATCTTCAAAAAAAATATTTAAAAGTATCTTCACTCAAAAACTTTTAAATTTTTTAAAATTGACTTATTTTAAGTGTGTTTAAGTCAAAATAAATTTTAAATACTTTTAAGTACTTGATTTTAAAGCCCAAAAGCCAAAATAAAAAATTATAAATTAACGGAGGTTATATAATAAGTAACAGGAAAGAGTTAACGGTTACCCGAATCTCGAATTCAATAGGTTGTTTTCTTGATCGTCCGGATCTAGGGTTCCGATCAATGGCATCACGAGCGGTGATTTCTATGTAAGCAATCCTAAAATTACTCCGGCTGAGCCTATTCCTATCAATGTCGTTGTAACTCTCTCCATTGCTTTTCAAATTCTGAATTTTGGAGAATTTGCCAGTTGACTATTTTTCAAAAAATTGCCCAACTAATTCTGGCTATTACATTATTTGAGTTGGTTTCTTGTATGAAGGAAGGTGAAAATAAGTGGGTTTCTTGATTTTTTTTTCATATGTATTAAAAGCATTTATCTTAACAACCTTTGTTTAGATTTATTTGTATTTTTGAAAGACAACCCTCTTTCCTATTTTGATAAATCTTTAATTTTAACATACCACATGTTCAAGATTACAAGATTAAAGGACGTTTTGGTACGTTATATATATCTCTACGGGAAAATGGAGGAGGTCGAAGAAAAAAGAAAACAATGGGTGGACTGATTTGGGGGACCAGAGATTTTGGAGTCACAAGACTTGCACATGATGTGGTTTGTTAGTATTCTAACAGAGTTTGACAGAAGAATGGAACTTATAAAAATTTAAATACTTTAAGGATGTTTTTTGTTCACTGTACTAGTTAAAGGATGTACTGACATGCAACTTTGTTGTATAATCTTCATTAAGTTGGTCTAATGAGGTTTTGCTTTTTGGTTTGCCTATAAACCATATTTTTATTATTAAAAGAAAGAAAAAAAGGGTACCTAATGACATTGAATCACTATGGAACTTGAAAAGCAAGCATGAATCTGTTGCTTGCTCATGATAATGATAGCTAGAACACTAGTTTGATATTGGATTTGTGTTTTGTATTATCATACAATTATATGGCATAGGTTATTCTTATTAGAGCTCTTTAGTTAAACAATCCTCGTGTCACAGGACAGTTGGGTAAATTTCTGGTTTCCTAATGAAATTGATTTGATGTAATGATGACATGTTATAAGTGATAATTATTCCTTCAAACTTATTTGTTTGTCCAGATATCTCGGCTTATGGAACTTTTCTATGCCAGTGAAGAAGATTCTAATGTGAAGATGATAATATTAAAGGTATTTATAATAGTAGCTTAACATGAGGGAAACTTGATGCCGGATTTTGCCTACAAAAATATTTAGAAATTAAAATACATGCAGGCAGAGTTGCATTGATTTTGAGTTTCTTTATTCAAATTTTATTTCTTTATTGAAGAACTTCAGTTTGTTCCCTGTCTCATCTCTTGAAACTGGGAAGAAAGTTCTTCTCGTCATAGCTTTGGCTACATTTTCTCTGTAAGGATAAAGTCAGACAATCAGCTACTTCTCTTTGCTATCTCACTGGTTCTGACCAACACTTGTTTGATCACACCTATTTCTCTCCTCGGCATACATTAGGCTTATGTTTCTTGGCAATCGGAACAATCCACATTATCAAAAAACTGTTCACCAAAATGATTTTGTCGAAATATAATCAAGAGAGTCTATTAGAAAGTACTCCCTCTGTTCAGTTTTACTAGTCACATTTGGACTTGGCACACCCGTTAAGAAAATAATGACTGGCATGGCACACCCGTTAAGAAAATAATGACTGGCATGGCTATTTTTCCACACTACCCCAATTAATTGATGTTTAGTATTATGTCTTGAAAAATGATTAAGGAAATAAGTAATTAATGTTAAGGGTAAAACATGGGAAAAATAATTGATATGTTAAAAGTGACAAGCAAAAATGAAGAGATTTTTTTGGAATAGCAGACAAGTAAAAGTTAATGGAGGGAGTATTAAGTAGTTATTCTTGCCTGTAGGACTCTGTAAGCTTACTGGAGTGAAGTAAGATCCAAAATAAGTATAAAGATGCTTATCTGGATACCTTCATCAAATCGTTTGGTAGTTCGGATGAAAGGGAATGTATTGGTTTACTTTCTTTCATGTAGTTTTATGTTTTATAGTTTGTCACAAGCTCTGGTTGTATGCTGCAAAGTTCTATTAATGCCCCTGTATATATTACAATATAAATGCAGAGATATCTCAATGGCAGTCAAGAAATGTTACTTAGTTTCTTGTATCAAAAGTAAAAAGAGTCAAGAGCAGAAGATAGGTCCTTTGCTCCTGCAGAAGGTGTTCAAAAGCTTGCCGCACATGCCCCATGGATTAAAGCAGCAGCAACTATGTGCCTTTTGGTGCATCTTCTCTTATATTCTGAATTTTCTGGACACTTTTATCTGTTTTTTCACCATTTGCCATTCATTGATTATGTTTCCCCATTTAAATGTAATTTTCACTCATTACACTAACTTAGGTCAACCCTACTCACATACAAGTGTCTATAGAACCTTTTCCCTATAGATACTTTTGGGCTGTTAGCTGGATGCGAGCCTTAGTTTTCACAGTGATGGCTGAATTTTTAAGTATAAGTTATCATAGAAATCAGCCTTAGTTTTCAACTTTTCATGGCGATTACTGAATTTCTTTAGATCATTACAAATGTAAAATATCCTTTGAAGACATGTATAGAATCTTCTCTACATGGATATTTGAAAATTGGGGTTTTTAATAAATCGCTGACATGTTTGAATGATTTATACCCGATTTTATTTAGAAATATGATCCTTCCTTTTCTTCCCTGATTTTATTTATACTGATTATGTCGCTATTATTGTGGTGGACCATTTCCTGTGTTGTCAATGATGCCCAGAGAATATGTACGTACAAATATTATGTCTTGTTTTCCCTTAGCTAATTTCTTATAATCTTTGGCAGGGGAATATGCTGGTCTTACTGGTTCTAGGTTGGATGGAGCTGAAATGCTTGCTTTCGGTTTTGCAACCCACTTTGTATCATCGGATGTATACTACCTCAAATTTTCAGCATGTTCTTCCCATTTACAATTGCTTCTATAGGAAATCAACTGTTACTAATATGTGTAAGCTGATCAGTACGTTATCATAGTGGCAACACTGATATGGCCCCCTTTACATGTGATAACTAAATTGCCAATCCACTGTCTATCTGAAGATGTCAGGCTTATGTTGCTAAGAGGGTAATCTTATCTGCCACTTGTCATATAGGTCTTATACATCTTTTTAGTTACGCTCTATTTAGATGTTTAATCTCATCTAATTGGGACCATGATGCACTTAAGCAAATGTATGCTAGATAAGGTATGTGCCTATGTGCTCAATGTTAAACCTCCAGTTTACTATGCTGTTAGCTGCAAATTGTTCTACTTAGTTTGGTTGCGGCAGCAGCAAGTTCGGTTGTTTCATGCCTGTGATAATTAAACTTCTGCTGTTTCTTTTCCTAAATAGTAATTAAATTAATTATTAGAGCTTTATAAATGTATCATGAAGAGTACAGTGTGCACATTGAGTATTATCTTTTACGGTAATTGGTTACCAACAAATATGAGTTCAAAGTACTTGGAGTAAAATTCTATGTGATTTCTAAATTACCTTTCCAAGCAGTTCCAAGCTAAACATGCCTGTTGGAATTTGGATTTTGTCAGCCATGCTCGAAATGGTTCTTAGATGTATTTGTGGAATCTTCAGTTAGCTACTAGTAGACTTTTGAGCTATAATTTGCATTTGGGGGTTTAGAAGGCCTTTCCTGAGTTGTATTGGCACATCTAAAACGTGGTTCATTGGTCTCGATATACATCAAATTGCATAATATTTGTTTATTTGTTCATTCCTCCTTGTCCCTGATCTAATTTGAATCCTTTGTCTCTTCCTTCTGTTCACAGAAATTGCCACGTTTAGAACAAGAACTAGTTAAAGTGAATACGAGTGATCCAGATGTCATATCTGCTATCATAAGGCGCTTCTCCCACATACCAAAGTTGAAAGAAGAAAGTCCTTATCACAGGTGAGTTCATTTAGTATCTCTATTATGATGTTTGTTTTCTTGCTGATTTATTGGAAGCTTACCTTCTAAACGCAGTCCCAGTGCCTAGAGGTGATTGTTTGAATTATTAAAGAAAATAATATTGATGACATATCACATAAGTCATCGTCTATGCTCTTTATTTTTATTTGTCTCTCGTGTTATTTTTCTTCCTGTGTTTGTAAGACTATTTTCCCTCTACTTTATTACACCATTAGAAGCTTAAGATGATGGATAGCATTCCAAAGTTCAATTAAAACAAAGCTGTTGTCTTTGGATTTTGATGACCTCTTTCTAAATGGTATTTATTCATGTAGGATGAAGATTATTAATCGCTGTTTCTCTCGAAGGACAATTAAAGAAATCATATCTACTCTTGTAAGTTTGGGAGATGGATTGTCATTTGATGTGTTCTCTTTTTTTCTGTGGTGAAAGTACTTTGTAATAATATTCTGATAATATAAGTTACTAAAATACTGTGTAAGAATTTTGCATGAATTTTTAATAGGAAAGTGAGGTTTTGGACAAGAAGGATGACTGGATCTCTTCAACCATTCAATCGCTGAAGAAAGCATCTCCTACAAGTCTTAAAATTTCCTTGAGATCAGTAAGTCAAGCACTACCTTGTGATGGATACCATTGTTACCTGAACTTCTGTACGATTCTTTCTTCAGGTTGATAAGAAATTGGTCATGTTCCGGTAAACGTCATATCTCTGGTTGATAATAGAGGGAAGATATTTAGCTTGGTTTGATATTGGGGAGGTTAATGCATATAATTGTCCCTGAAGGAAAAAGTTTTAATGCAGTTCTTTTATGCTAGTACTAAGCCATTAAGGATAGCAGGTTTTCTTTAATGTTAAAATTCAACATAATCCTGGGAACTGTGGGTACTTATGTGCACTGCTGTTGAATTTTTGTGCATCATGGAAAGAGTTGGAAGATGAATACTGAAATATTATTTCTTATTCATATAATCATATCCATACAGATTTTGCAGTCTTATGAGATGGTACCATAATAACGACATTGGTAGACCACAATATATGTCCACTCTTTTCTTGGCTCAACTTTTTCATATTCACCTCTGTTGGCTTTGTTGCTATCCCTTAGGAACTCAATTGAATTAAAAACCTTTGAATCATCAACAAAAATAATTCCTGTCTTAGACCAAGCTAACTTGCTAACTTATGAAAAATGGTGACCCTTGGGCCTCAACTTTTTCTTCGTAACAGCTACTGCCTCAGAAAGTTCTTTTGAATTTTATGCTTGGATTAAGATTATTCATTTTGTTTTTAAAATTTGATACTAGACTAATATTGTTGTGATGCAAGTTCTTCTAATAGAAAATATGATGATGTCTGGCTCAACAACCACATGTTGAATCTCTTTCTACACAATCCTAATTCCTTGATCTGGGCAACATTTTCTTTGGGAAGTTCTTGAGTATCTGCAGATTGTTCATATTGGTTTCCTTTTTCTGTTCCAGATAAGAGAAGGGAGGCTGCAAAGTGTTGGTAGTTGCTTTGTCCGTGAGTATAGGATGGTTTGTCACGTGATGAGGGTAGAATTTAGCAAGGATGTTGTTGAGGTACAATATGCCGTCTTTCAGCGTATTCTACTGCATTACAAGACTGACACTAAACTTTTACTGCAGGGATGCAGATCCATACTCATCGACAAGGATAGAAATCCTAAGGTGCGTATATTCATTTGATCATGGATAATCCTGAACTTAGATATTGAGAGCTTTCTTCATTCTTGTGCTTGTCTTTTCACATATTTTCTGTGGGAGCCCTCCAGACTGGAACTAATTGGAGATGATGATGTTGATCGTTACTTCTCCAAGATAGATGATGAAGATTGGGAAGACCTAAAGCTGCCTCCACGATCAAATTTGCCTCGATATGCAATTGCCAAGCTATAAAATAAACTTCTGGAGATCTTGCAATACTCTACAGCATGTTTGCCCTCTGTTCACTAGATTATTATGAAGGCATCTTTAAATCAGTATTAATATTATTGCAAAGTGGTACACCAAATAAATGCACATCACTCCTTTGTATAAATGTCAAACGTAAGATATATTACTACACAATACTTGCCATTGAATTGAGATGTCAAACCTCAAGCACAAGGGTGGATTGTACAACACTGAATAATACTTTGCCAAAAAATTTCTGTATTCAGAGATAATGTATCAATTTTAATTTATTGCAATGGGAGAACCTGTGTACTAGTCTTGCTCTGAACTATCTGATTTACAAGCAAATTTGCTTCCTGTTTTGAAACAGAAGCAGCATGACTTAATTTTGTTTTGAACTTGTGGTTTTTATCCTTGTTTTTGACTGATGGCAGTTGAGCTAATCTATTTCCCATCTTCTACTATGACCTTCATTTGCGCAGAAAGATGAGGAATAACTGTGGGTTGCTCCAGAGTCCACGAATAGTACGTTACTTCTTTTTATTTGCCACTCCCTTGACTCTCAATGTATTCTTGAGGTAATTGGCCTCAATGAGCTTTTCTTCATTTGCAGCATATTCTCATTCATATTGTTCTAATTTTAAAGTATCAACTTTTATGTCCTTCTCCCCATTGATGATATATATTTAACTGTTTGGTCTAAAATTCAGTAGTTACATCAAATATTTTTTATGTCAATTCCAAATACTGAAATTACAATGAAAGAAAATGATTGAAATGTCATATTAACTTGCTCGGTAATAGGACCTCCATACAAGTAGTGAGATTGACATATAAATGCATCCCCTTATTCTTTAAATTTAACAGCTCTTAGCTATACTTGTTTGCAATGCTCACAAGTGTAGTAAAAAGTTGTTGGGGCTTAGACATCATGGTCACGTGGTCAGAGCCCTCGATCTCTTTCACTTCATCAGGTGGATTCTTTTCAATCATCAATTTTAGAAATTCCTTCGTCAGGGCATTATTTTCAGCAGCAACAATGAACACTCGCCTAACGGATCCATACCTTTTGCTTGAAAGAAGTATCTCCTTAGAAATATCTTCCGCAGGATATAAATAAACTGGCCTTACTAGTGTAATGGCCAGCACCAAATCCTAACACCAAGAAAAAGAAAAAAACAACTTTAAATCAACTGAGTCAGTGATCAGCATTTATCGGCTATTTCAATTGCAATATATGATATTTCTTACCTCAATTGGGCTCAGCTGGTAAATATTAGTTGCCAAGTACTTGGGACCTACGATGAGGGTGGTTGGAGGATTTGTAGGTCCATTGTCGTATGTAACACAATTATCAAGTTGACCTATCACTGCACTGGCTGCCTATAATTATGAAGTATTTATATTTAGTTTCAAACAAATAAAACGGTGGTTGTGAATATGGAAAATTGGTACCTTAGTGTAGACGGTGGCTGCATTGATATTTGGACCAGGCATTAGACCATTAAGAAATACAGCAACTGAAATCTTTTCTGGAAAGGTTTCCATGGCTTTAGAAATGGCGAGTCCACCAAAGCTATGGCCTACGAGAATTACTTTTTCATGTGCTGGAAGTGAAGCCATGAACTCCATTAACGGACTCAAGTAATCAGAAAAAATTGGGATTTGGAGGGCCTGTTTGGGGTTGATTCCTGAAGCACCCAAGTCAAGAGCTGTAACATTATGCCCTGAAGATGTCATCAATGCCACAATCTTGTACCAGCACCAGGCTCCGTGGAATGCCGTATGAAGTAGCACAAAGTGCTTCTTAGTTTTAGGATCTAACACGGTAGCATTTGTATATGGCGTCTTGCTTTTCTCCATGTATATTTTTTTTTGAAGAAAGAACACATAATATGAACCATTACTAGGCAGCTTTATAATTCTAGTTTGATTCGTGTTAACGTACTTTCCATGTAGAAGCAACCTCACGTTTTGAATTTTATGTGTTCTAGTTCAATACTCTACCACAACTCATTTGATTAACTAAATTTTTGGAATTGGTGTTCTTAATTGGGATTTAGTGCACAGTATATGTGATTTTGATTAGAATTTTGTCATGCATGTAGATAGAATTCTTAGGGACCAAATTGCAATATAGATAGTAATAAATAAGAAGTATCATTAAAATAAGTAATTATTTATCAAAAAGTACTCATATAAATAATTTTATCTTTAATTATTTAATAAGTTTTTAAATATTAATAGAATTTAAGTAAAACTTATAAGTCCAGTCGAACATGTGACTAATACATTTTTTTTTATGTGACTAATACATTGTATTTCTATATACTATCTTTTATGGGCATGTATCTCACCTTTGGTGTAAATCACGTGTTTGTTTGAGAACGTACAAGGAAAGAGAGAGTGGTGGGGGTGGGTTGGGGTGGAGGGGTATTTACAACAACATTTACAATGTAATTCCTTATTACATTTAAACCCCATATATAAATAGGGCCCTATTTATAGGAGTTGCAAAATGGATAAAAACTATAATTATTTGCTCGACTCAACCCACTTTAAATGGATTGATTGTTATTCATATCAAATATAGGTTGAATCAAATATTTTATCCTTTTTCGATTCATTTTTTTCTAGTCCATTTTCGACTCGACCTCCCGTTTGCCACACCTACATATAAACTATAACAATATGTTTGCAATGTGTAACTAAGCGGATAATCGAATACTGGACTTATAAAGCCAAATATTTTAGAGGAAATAAGATGATGAACAGTAAGAAACAAGAATAAAAGAGTTAGATTGAATTATTTGTATGATTTGATTAGGAGATATATTGAAGTCCATTATGAACAAGTTAAGAGACTAGACATAACCCCCCAAAAAAAAGAAGTTAAGAGACTTAATTATCGTGTTTATTTGTATGATTGAAATCTTTCTAAAACAAGCTAAAAATTCAAATATTTATTCACTCTAAAAGTATTTAACAAAAGACTAAAAAACACAAACACATGTGACACGACTATACAACATATCCAGAAGTTCTCAAAATAAGTTTGCTTTATTTCATAAAAGACAGGAAATACCATAAAACAGAAACATGAGAATTAAAAGGACGAAGATATGTGTTTTTCATTTTAAAAGTCTTTCTAATTGACATATTATGAAACATGACATGAAAAATGTATTTTTTTCTATAAAATAAACGATGCTTCGTTGACTGTTGAGGCGGGGTATAGGCAAGGATCATGTGTGTACCATGCATCAGAAAAATCGTTTTTTTTTTGGAGAAAAGGACCAAAATATCTTTGAACTATTCAAAATAGTTAAATTTATTCAGTATTACATTTCTATAGATACAATTATTAAGTACTAAAGATAAAATAGAAAAAAAATAATTAATTTTGTTTTTAAATTTCTAAAATTTATTTAGTTTCTCAAGTGATAAACACCTTCTAAATCTAACCTTAAGGTTATAAGTTCGAGTCACTAAAGAAGCAAAAAAGCGGAGCTCAAATAATGATTCCGAGTTCAAAATTACTTATCTATTCACTACTTTGTTATTTACATATTTCAGAAAAATATGTACTTATTATTTTTGTTTGGCCTTAAAAATACCTCGAATATCCATCTTAATATATTGCAATGCGAGAACCTGCGTACTAGTATTGCCCTGAACTATCTGATTTACAAGCAAATGTGCTTCCTGTCTACCCCCACTCCACTAAATGCTACTTTCATCTTGGGTAAGTTGTGTTCAACTCTGTGATTAGGGGTCGTAAAATTTATGGTTATTTGTTTGATTCAATTCATTTTAAACGGATTGATTATCCTATCATTTACATCATGTCCAAATCATCTTAACTTCACTTTCTTCATTTTGTCCGCCACAGAGACCACTTCTATCTTCTCTTATATAACCTCATTCCGAATCTTATCACTTCTAGTATATCCGTACATCCATCTCAACATTCCACCTCTCTACCCCATACAACAAGGACGGTCTAATTAATTACCATCATTCTGTAAAACTTACCTTTAAGTTTAGTGGTACCTTCTTATTACACAAGACGCAGAGCCAAACCTTCATTTCATAAATGCACTTATTTGTCAAATATAAACTTCTAATTTTTATAATTATTTTAAAAAAAAATTAATTTAATTATATTATTACATTTATATAACTAAATAATACACTTGTAATTACGACATGATCCCCCAACTCACCACGGAAGTTCTTGTAAAGTTTTTTGAGAACAATTGACGAAGCGTATAAGGCGACAATACCCATAACTAACACACACACAAAACTAAGAAAATGGTCTAATTTCTATAAATTAGCCCATATATGACAAAATATGTGGTCGGTACTGTTAACTTCCCCGCAATCATACTCGGTGTAAGACAAATAAATAGGTCATCAAATTAGGACCACGTATCCTTTTTTGTTTCTTCTTTTTTTCTTTAAATTCAACACTTGAACGGCCTTACTAATTTTCCTTTCGTTAATCAGTCTTAAATTCTCAAAGAAACTGTAAGCATTATGGCTCAAACCTCTTCTAACAATGGTGGAACTGATCAGGTGCAATCCTATTCTACTTTCATCACTCAACTTTTAGTCTTCCACTTTGTTATTATTCTCACACTATATCGTTACACATCAAATCATTAAAATAATAGTTGATAAATATAATTATATTAATGATAATATACATATTTTATCTATAATTAATGTATATTGACTAGGGAATGAAATTATTTTAGTCGGCCAAATGCATTTAAACCCTCCTTTTTTAACTGTTATTTTTTTTATTTTCAGGTTTTGGTGAAGGAGACCGGAAATGTTACAACATTCATATTAAATAGGCCAAAGAAGTTGAATGCACTTTCTTTGCACATGGTATGACAAATATGATACTTAAATAATTAAGAAGATATTTAGTAATGTTCTTTCAATTTAACCTTTAGTTAAATAAATAAAGTTTCACATAATAAAAAAATTAAGAGTATTTTTAAGAACTACATCTTTTTAAGGTACTCCTTTTAGTATATATTAAGTGAATTATTGAGATTTTTTTCATAGTTCGAAATAAGTGAATTATTTAAAATTTTTGGAATATTGTTGGGTCATATTTGCCCTTCATTTAATTAGATTCTTAACTATTTTATATTTTCTAGTAAAATAGTTTGAAAATAATTAAAAAGATAATAGTGGAAATTAAGTAACTTTTAATGTGTGTCCTTAAGTATTTTTTTTCAAGGGTATGTCAAATCTCTACATTTCATTTAATATGAATTAAAAATATATAAATTTAATGAACGTATTTTTCATATGTTTAATGCGTCAATTAATGATAAATATTTATAAAAAAAAACAAATATGATGTTAATATCTCATACTAGTAAGTAATACCGCAAAGTGCTTGGAATCCAGCAAAGTTTTTTATGCATTCTATCCATCGCTATGTTATTCCTTTATATTATAGTAGCAAAAATTGTATGAAGGAAGGCTATACTAATTCGATCCTAGAAAGAGTAAATTTATTATGCCAAAATCAAATTTTTAAATCTTTTCAGTCAATTCGAAATCGATAATGAAGTTTTAAAGTCATAAATATTAAGACACATTATATAGTTCAAAAAAGATAATACTAATAAAAGATTTGGTCAATTTTTAAAAGTCCTAATTATAGTAAAATTATTAAATTACAATTTTGTTCAATATAAAATTTATTTTTAAAGGGTAAGAAAAATGAAATTTTGTGAAGGCCTTTGAGCTTTTAATATAAAAAATTATTTTATGAGATGATGAGATTATTTTATTCGAATAGATAAAACTATGTATGAGTAGATGAAGAATGTAAATTATAAATAACACAAATTTTAAATCACATAATATAAATATTAGAGTCAACTAAATTAAATAATCTAAGTTAAATTATATGGAAGATAGGCAACTTGAACTGGTGTGACAATATGATAAGGATATTCGTCTAAGTAGGTAGTTTTTTTTTCCCACATATATATTCATTAAAGATAAGTTAGTAAAAGTACATCTCATTTTCTATAAATGAATAATTTTCTTAAGAATGTGTCAGAGCTAAAAACATAAGTTATTTTGAAAGAGTATTAACTAGTTGACCTAATGTGTCAGAGCTAAAAACACAAATTATTTTGAAACAAATGATGTATTAACTAGTGTCTAATTATAGATTTTGATAATAATTTTTAAAAATTTATCTTTAAATATCTGATCACAAAATTTGAAGAAAAATTTGATCCCCAAATATTTTTAAATGTCCAAAAACTATCTTCACTCAAAAAATTTCAATTGTGTGTGCCATATTCGGGTAACTAAGCAAGTACCAAAAAGATACCCTTTTGACCAGCAGTAGAATCTGGATCCTAATTCCGATCCGATCCGATGACGGGTTCGGGTTAGGATTCAATAGGTTGTTTTCTTGATCATCCGGGTCGTAATCCGGATCTAGGGTTCCGATCAATGGCATCACGAGCGGCGATTTCTATGTAAGCAATCATAAAATTACTCCGGCTGGCTATTGCCTATTCCTATCAATGTCGTCGTAACTCTCTCAATTGCTTTTCGAAATTCTAAATTTTGGAGAATTCGCCATTTGACTATTTTTCATAAAATTGCCCAACTAAGTCTGGCTATTACATGATTTGAGTTGGTTTCTTGTATGATCATTTTTTCCAGTTTCTCATCAAAGCAGAGATATTGTGTGTGTCCGACTGTTCGGTATGAAGGAAGATGTTTTCTTGAAAAAATATTTTCCTTCTTGTTTTTTTTTTTTTTACATCTCATGTGTCACATGTTCAAAACCACAAAATAAAAGGGTGTTTTGGTACATTATAATATCATAAGATTCAAAAGTTTTACTTTTTAAATTTAACATCCCACATGGCATGTTCAAAACCACAAGTGTTTTGGGACATTATGCATATCTTAAGTTTAAGATTATAAGATTCCAAAGTTTTACTTTTTAAAACTATGTGCCTAGTCAAACTAAGACACAATAAATTAAAATGGAGGGAGTAGAAGAAAAAAGAAAACAATGGGTGGACTGATTAGGGGGACCGAAACTTCACAAGACTTGCACATGATGTGGTTGTTAATTTTTTAACAGAGTTTGACAGAAAGGATGTTTTCTGTTCACTGTACTAGTTAAAGGATGTATTGACATGCAACTTTGTTATATAATCTTCATTAAGTTGGTCTAGTGTTGTTTTGATTTTTGGTTTGCCTATAAACAATATTTTTATCATTAAAAGAATAAAAGGGTACCTAATGACATTGAATCACTATAGAACTTGAAAAGCAAGCATGAATCTGTTGCTTGCTCATGATAATGATAGCTAGAACACTAATTTGATATTGGATTTGTGTTTTGTATTCTCATGCAATTATAAGGAATAGGTTATTCTTGTTATATTTACTTGGTGAACATGTGAGCTTTTTAGTCATACAATCCTCATTTCACCGGGTATTTGAGTAAATATCTGGTTTCCTAATGAAATTGATTTGACATATGATGACATGTTATAAGTGATAACTGTTCCCTCAAACTTATTTGTTTGTCCAGATATCTCGGCTTACTGAACTTTTCTATGCCAGTGAAGAAGATCCTAATGTGAAGATGATAATATTAAAGGTATTTTCAATAGTAGGAGGATCTTCTTGGTAACCTGATGGTGGATTTTGCCTACAAAAATATTTAGAAACTACACGCAGGCAGAGTTGCATTGATTTTGAGTTGGCTTATTCAAATCTTATTTCTTATTGAAGAACTTCAACTTGTTCCATGTCTCCTCTCTTGACACTGGGAAGAAAGTTATTCTCCTCATAGCTTTGGCGAGTAAGGAGAAAGCTGGCCAATCAGCTACCTCTCTTTGCATCTCACTGGTTCTGACCAATCTAGTATTTGGCTTTATCCTCGGCATACATTAGGCTTATGTTTCTTGGCAATCAGAACAATCCACATTATCAAAAAACTGTTCACCAAAATGATTTTGTTGAAATAAAATCAAGAGAGTCGGTTAGAAATTGTATGAAGTTGTTATTATTGCCTGTGAGACCATGTATCTTACTTTTTTCACTACTATAAACAGAGGTTTTTCCCATTGCTAATCAATTGAAAATTTGTGTTATAGAACGTGATTTCCCACTGAACCAGCTCACTGGGAAAGCTTCCTAATTTTTCCATATGAAAGCACTGCTATTTTTTCTTTTCTCACCGATTCAATCAAATATCTTGTGGGAATAACCACTGAGCATTTTTCAGTGGGGAACTTCGATGGGTAAATAGTATTTTTTAGTAGTGTATGCAGTTTTATGGTTTTAGTCTCAAGCTCTGGTTGTATGCTTCAAAGTTCTATTGATTCCCCTGAATAAAGTGCTTTTCTTGTTACTACTTTTCTTGTATCCATATTTTCCAGGGACATGGAAGGGCTTTTTGTGCTGGTGGTGATGTTTTACATTTTTTTCAGAAGCCTGGTAAGTATTTGCTAAATTGGTAATATCTTGTCAAACACAATCTATAGATGGTATCTAAAATTGGATCCATGTAATCTGAAGTTTAACTCCCCAAATAATTTCTTTCTGTGCTGGTGGTGATGTTTTACATTTTTTTCAGAAGCCTGGTAAGTATTTGCTAAATTGGTAATATCTTGTCAAACACAATCTATAGATGGTATCTAAAATTGGATCCATGTAATCTGAAGTTTAACTCCCCAAGTAATTTCTTTCAATCTCATAAGCTCAGATGTTATTATCCAATTCCATATCTTTGTACTAGTTTTGCTCTTAACCTGGCAACTCCCTCTTGTTTTCTCTCTTTCCTGAGAGATTAGGTTTTTTAGCAATCAATATATAGTACTCCCTCTGTCCAACAATAGTTGTCCACTATTGACTTGGCCCACCCCTTAAGAAACTATAAATAGAAGGATAATTTTACTATATCACCCTTTGAATATAATAAATACAATGTCTTAAAAAATGTAATAGAGAGAGAAATGACTATAATTAATGATAAGGGTAAATTAGGAACTAAGTGTAAAATTATCCATTGATTTCATAAAGTGGACAAGTATTGTTGGACATCCCAAAATAGTATAGTGAACAACTATTGTTGGACGGAGGGAGTAACTGTTAATGTCCACTCAAGGGTGTGACCTAGTGGTCAATGAAGTGAGAGGAGAATAATGAGGTCTCGGGTTCAAGTCCAAAGGGGAGGCAAAAAATAGTAGGCCCTTTCTTTCCAAGTATCCCAAAATCAAAGAAAACTAAATATCACTACAACTGGCCCCCAAGACTTTAGTCTAGTGCTAAGCGCACAACACATGGCGTGTGGGTTAGGCGCATGTTACAGATTCAAACTTTTGCTGCAAACAAAAGCCTGGTATTCAAGTGGGGAAGGCTAGAGAGATAGGCACATTATCCACAGTGTTTTGAACCTTGTCTCACTTACCCTCGATGACTTCTCGGACATATTTATTTACTCATGCTTATCAGGTAACTGGAAAATCGGTGCTAATCATCTCCAAAAGCAGTACACCTTGAACTATGTGATGGCAACGTATAGCAAACCCCAGGTTAAATTAGATTATGTCTAATTTTAGTTCTGTGATATAACTTTCTTTGAGATTTTCCTTAATCTTGTTAGAACTGCCCATTGAAGGTTTCCATCCTTAATGGAGTTGTCATGGGAGGCGGAGCTGGTGCTTCCATACATGGTAGATTTCGAGTTGCAACAGAAAAGTCGGTATTGCTTCTACTCGAGTAGTAGATTTATCTCATTGTCTTGTTTACCCTTTTGTATTTGATCTTTGCCACATTCTTTGTGGTTTGCTTCAAATTTGTCTATTTATATCTTCTCTTTTTGGGATTAAACCAATATACGAATGTTCATGTGGAATAGCTGTAGCAAAATAGCTCTTGGAATTCTTACAGTTTTGAATTGAAGGATTCATATCCAGCAGAACTTTTTGTACTATGTCTCAGAGCCTTCATAATTTATTTATTTTTACCTTTCTTCATAAAAAGAGGCTCTGTCATAACTAGAGCAAAGTTAGAGAAAAACCGTACAAACTGTAAATCTTCATGAGCTTTAGTTTGTACCTTGGATTTGCATTGAGGGTTTATTTTTCTTAGGCAGTAATACGTACCTTTATTCATATTGGTTGCTATGTGTAATCGGATGCCAGAAACTTCATGTCCAATGTAATATTTATGTATGTTTCTCTGTAGGTATTTGCTATGCCTGAAACAGATTTGGGACACTTTCCTGATGTAGGTGCATCTTACTTTTTATCAAGACTTCCAGGATTCTTTGGTAATTTCACTAGCCACATTATATTGTTCATATTTATAAAGAAAATTACTGCTATTGCTGTAATACACTCAAGTTTCATTGTGGAGTTTGCTGCTACTTTTCATTGTTTAAAATTTAAGTCACTACCTGGTTCCTCGAGTTCCACTAGTTGAGGATATCTTAAGAGAAATGTTAGCTCAGCCACTTTGCATTTATTGTGCTGCTTCATCCACGATGTCCTTAAAATCAAAATTAGTAAAAGGAGTTAAAAGCAGAAGATAGGTCCTTTGCTCCTGTAGAAGGTGTTCAAAAGTTTGCTTCACATTCCCCATGGATTAAAGCAGCAGCAATTATGTGCCTTTTGGTGCATCTTCTCTTATATTCTGAGTTTTCTGGACATTTTTATCTGCTTTTCACCATTTGCCATCCATTGATCATGTTACCCCATTAAAAGTAATTTTGCACTCTTTACACAAACTGAGGTCAATTCTTCTCACATAGAAGTGTCTATAAAACTTTTTCACAGTGAGCCTAAGTTTTCACAGTTATGCTGAATTTTTAAGTAAGTTATTATAGAAATCAGCCTTAGTTTTCAACTTTTCATGATGATTGCTGAATTTCTTTAATCATTACAAATGTAAAATATCCTTTGAAGACATGTATAATCTCTCTACAAGGATATTTGAAAATTGGGGTTTTTAATAAATCGCTGAAATGTTTGAATGAATTATACCCGATTTTATTTAGAAATATGATCCTTCCTTTTCTTCCCTGAATTTATTTATCCTGATTATGTTGCTATTATTGCGGAAGACCATTTCCTACATTGTCAATGATGCCCAGAGAATTTGTACGGTGTTTTTATCCATTAGCTAATTTTTATACTCTTTGGCAGGGGAATATGCTGGTCTTACTGGTTCTAGGTTGGATGGAGCTGAAATGCTTGCATGTGGTCTTGCGACCCACTTTGTATCATCGGATGTATACTACCTCAATCTTCAGCATGTTATGCCCATTTACAATTGCTTCTATAGGAAATCAATTAGGTTCCTGTTACTATTATGTGTAAACTGGTCAGTATGTTATCATAACGGCAACACTGATATGCCCCTTTACATGTAAGAACTAAATTGCTAGTTTACTGTCTATCTGAAGATGTCAGGCTTATGGTGTTAAGACGGTAATCTTATCTGCTATCTGCTATACATGTTTTATAAATCTTTTTAGTTATGTTCTCTCAAGACATTTCATCTTATCTAATTGGGAGCATGGGTCTTAATTTTGAGTTGCACTTTAGCCTATGTATTCTAGATAAGGTATTTGCTCAATGTTAAACCTCCAATTGACTATGCTGTTATCTGCAAATTGTTCTACTTAGTTTGGTTGCGGCAGCAGGAAGATCAGTAGTTTCATGCCCGTAATAATTAATTTTCTGTTCTTTCTTTTCCGAAATAGTAATTAAATTAATTAATAAAGCTTTATAGATGTATTATGAAGCATAAAATGTGCACATTGATTTTTTTTACGGTAATTGGGTACCAACAAATATGAATATGAAGTACTTGGAGAAAAATTCTCTGTGATTTCTAAATTACCTTTCCAAGCAGTTCCAAGCTAAACATGCCTGTTGGAATTTAGATTTTGTCAGCCATGCTCGAAATGGTTCTTAGATGTATTTGTGGAATCTTCAGTTAGCTACTAGTAGACTTTTGAGCTATAATTTGCATTTGGGGGTTTAGAAGGCCTTTCCTGAGTTGTATTGGCACATCTAAAACGTGGTTCATAGGTCTCGATATACATCAAATTGCATAATATTTGTTTATTTGTTCATTCCTCCTTGTCCCTGATCTAATTTGAATCCTTTGTCTCTTCCTTCTGTTCACAGAAATTGCCACGTTTAGAACAAGAACTAGTTAAAGTGAATACGAGTGATCCAGATGTCATATCTGCTATCATAAGGCGCTTCTCCCACATACCAAAGTTGAAAGAAGAAAGTCCTTATCACAGGTGAGTTCATTTAGTATCTCTATTATGATGTTTGTTTTCTTGCTGATTTATTGGAAGCTTACCTTCTAAACACAGTCCCAGTGCCTAGAGGTGATTGTTTGAACTTATTAAAGAACATAATATTGATGGCATATCACAGAAGTCATCATCCATGCGGTTTATTTTTATTTTGCTCTCATGTTATTTTTCTTCCTGTTGTTGTCAGATTATTTTTCCCCTACTTTATTTAGTTATTAGAAGCTTAAGATGATGGATATCATTTCAAAGTTTCCATTGTCTCTAGGAAAAATATTGTTCAATTAAAACAAACCTGTAGTCTTTGGATTTTCATGACCTCTTTCCAATGGTATTTATGCATGTAGGATGAAGATTATTAATCGATGTTTCTCTCGAAGGACAGTTGAAGAAATCATATCTACTCTTGTAAGTTTGGGAGATGGATGGTCGTTTGATGTGTCCTTTTTTCTGTGGTGAAATTACTTTGTAAAATTCTGATAATGTAAGTTACTAAAATACTGTGTAAGAACTTCACATGAATTTTTAATAGGAAAGTGAGGCTTTGGACAAGAAGGATGACTGGATCTATTCAACTATTCAATCGCTGAAGAAAGCATCCCCTACTAGTCTTAAAATTTTCTTGAGATCAGTAAGTTAATCGATACCTTGTGATACCATTATTTTGTTACCTGAATTTCTGTACCATTCTTTCTTCATGTTGATCAGAAATTGGTCATGTAGGAAGAAATATGGCAAAACGTCATATCTCTGGTCACAATTA
This sequence comes from Solanum appendiculatum, assembly GCA_018342035.1. Taxonomy (NCBI): domain Eukaryota; kingdom Viridiplantae; phylum Streptophyta; class Magnoliopsida; order Solanales; family Solanaceae; genus Solanum; species Solanum appendiculatum. The sequence continues at coordinate 41,160 of JAGDQO010002188.1, read as the reverse complement.
AGGAAAGATACTTAGCGTGGTTGGATATTGGGGAGGTTAATGCATATAATTAACCCTGAGGGTTAAGGTTTTAATACAGTTCTTTTATGCTATCATTAAGCCAACAAGGATAGCAGGTTTTCTTTAATGTTAAAATTCAACATAATCCTGGGAACTGTGGGTACTTGTGCACTGCTGTTGAATTTTTTTGCATAATGGAAAGAGTTGGAAGTTGAATACCGAAATTATATTTCTTATTCATATAATCATATCCATACAGATTTTTCAGTCTTATGAGATGGTACATAATAATGACATTGGTGGACCACAATATATGTCCACTCTTTCCTGGCTCAACCTTTTCATATTCACCTCTTTTGGCTCTGTCTCTATCCCTGAGGAATTCAATTGAATTAAAAACCTTTAAATTATGAACAAACAAAATTCCTTTCTTAGACCAATCTATCCTTTAAATTACGCTTGGATTAAGATTATTTATTTTGTTTTTAAAATTTGATACTAGACTAGTATTGTTTGTGATGCAAGTTCTTCAAATAAAAAATATGATGAGGTCTTTCTCACAACCACCTCTTGAATCTCTTTCTACGCGGTCCTAATGCGTTGATTTGGCCAACATTTTCCTTGGAGAGTTCTCGAGTATCTGCAGATTGGTCATATTAGTTTCCTTTTTCTGTTCCAGATAAGAGAAGGGAGGCTTCAAGGTGTTGGTAGTTGCCTTGTCCGTGAGTATCGGATGGCTTGTCATGTGTTGAGGGGAGAATTTAGCAAGGATATTCATGAGGTAGAATATGCCATCTTTCAGCCACCCATTTTACTGCATTACTAGACTGACACTTTCACTGCAGGGATACAGAGCCATATTCATCGACAGGGATAGAAATCCTAAGGTGCAATATATTCATTTGATCATGGATAATCTTGAGTTTAGATATTGAGAGATTCTTTCATTCTTGTGCTTGTCTTTTCACATATTTTCAGTGGGAGCCCTCCAGACTGGTACTAATTAGAGATGATGATGTTGATCGTTACTTCTCCAAGATAGATGATGAAGATTGGGAAGACCTAAAGCTGCCTCCACGATCAAATTTGCCTCGATATGCAATTGCCAAGCTTTAAAATTGACTTCTGAAGATCTTGCAGTACTCTACAGCATGCCCTCTTTTTACTAGATCATTATGAAGGCATCTTTAAATCAGTATTAATATTATTGCAAAGTGGTACACCAAATAAATGCACATCACTCCTTTGTATAAATGTCAAAGGTAAGATATATTACTACACGATACTTGCCATTGAATTGAGATTTGTCAAACCTCAAGCACAAGGGTGGATTGTACAACACTAAATAATACTTCGCCATAAAATTTCTGTATTCAGAGATAATGTATCAATTTTAATTTATTGCAATGGGAGAACCTGTGTACTAGTCTTGCACTAAACTATCTGATTTACAAGTAAATGTGCTTCCTGTTTTGAAACACAAGCAGCATGACTTAATTTTGCTTTGAACTTGTGGTTATTATCCTTGTTTTTGACTGATGGCAGTTGAGCTAATATATTTCCCATCTTCTACTATGACCTTCATTTGAGCAGAAAGATGAGTAACTGTGGGTTGCTCCAGAGTCCACGAATAGTACCAACTTCTTTTCCTTTGCCACTCCCTTGACTCTCAATGTATTCTTATTAGAGCTTCCACTTGGTGCATTGAGGTAAATTAATTGGCCTCAATGTGCTTTTCTTCATCTACAGCGTATTCTCATTCATATTGTTCTAATTTTAAAGCATCAACTTTTATGTCCTCCTCCCCATTGATGATATATATTTAACTGTTTGGTCTAAAATTCAGTAGTTACATGAAATAGAGGTCGTTTATTGATGTCAGTTCCAAATACTGAAATTACAATGAAAGAAAATAACAACTGACAGCTCTTAGGTATACTTGTTGGCAATACTTAGAAGTAAGGGTGTCAAATGGGCGGGTTGAGTTGAAATTGAAGATATTAAAATGGGTTAAAATAGAAATCGAGTTGGGTCCTAACCCGCCCAAGTTTACTTTGGGCTCAAATGGGTTGGGTTCAAATGGGCTAAAAAGCGGGTTGGGTCTTGACCTACCCAATTTGACCCGCTTAATCTCAATAATTTTAACATATTGATATTTAACTTTTATAACCACTATTTGAATTTTTACTCAAGAATATTTTTTTTAAAAAAAAGTTACAAATGGATAGATAAATCATAAAAGATATTAAATAGATAATAATTCATACCTTCAATTAGGGGTGGCAAAATTAAGCCCAACCCGACCCAACCCATTTAGGTTTGGGTTGGTTTATGACCCGCCCATTAGTAAGCTCAACCCATCTCAACCCAACCCATTTCAACCCAGAAGGCTTCAATATAGGAGCATACATTGCATCAATGCAAATAAACAGGGGCATATGCAGGAGGGGGTCACCGGGTTCACGTGAACCCATGCTTTCCTCCTGAAATCATATATAGTAGTGTTATATTTTTAAAAAAAAATTAAATATAGATGTATGAACCACACTCTAAGTATATATATACTTTAAATTCACATTTTTATAATAATGCACCCATCATCCTGAAATCCTGGATACGCCTCTGCAAATAAAGAGTCTTAAAACGGGTTGAAATTGAAGATTGAATTGGGCTCAATTGAGAATTCTCTTAAAATGGGTTAAGACTTGAATGAGTTGAGATTGAACCCAACTCAAATTATCATGAGCCCAACCCTTAAAATTATGGGCGGGTTGGACGGATTACCTATGTTTGGGTTCATTTTTGACACCTCTACTCAGAAGTGTAGTAAAAAGTTGTTGGGGATTAGACATCATGGTCACGTGGTCAGATCCCTAGATCTCTTCCTCTTCATCTGGTGGATTCTTTTCAATCATCAACTGTGAAAATTCCTTCTTCACAGCTTTATTTTCAGCAGCAACAATGAACACTCACCTAACGGATTCATACCTTTTACTTGAAAGAAGTATCTCCTTAGCAACTTCTTCCACATGGTATAAATAAAATGGCCTTACTAGTATAGTGGCCAGCGCCAAATCTTAACACCAAAAGAAGGAAGAAAAAAACGATCTAAATCAGTTCAAGTTGATGTAGCAATTAAGTAGTTAAATAGATCTGTAATTTGGATAAACTACTAAAATCTTCCAGTAGTCACTTTAGGACCATTCTCATGACCAGAATAGCAGAACTTATTGGCTATTTCAATTACATCATATATTTGTGTTAGTTATATGTAAACATTAGTTGCCAAGCACTTTGGATCTAGGATGAGAGTGGTTGGAGAATTTGTAGGTCCATTATCGTATGTAACACGAGTACCAAGTTGAAACGAAGTCCACTATTTAGTTTCAAACATATAAAAGTTTAAACGAACTTCATTGCTAAAGTTGAAAATATGGAAAATTGGTACCTTAGTGTAGATGGTGGCTGCATTGATATTTGGACCAGGCATTAGACCATTAAGAAATACAGCAACTGAAATCTTTTCTGGGAAGGTTTCCATGGCTTTAGAAATGACAAGTCCACCAAAGGCATGACCTACAAGAACTATTTTTGCATCTGCAGGAAGTGAAGCCATGAACTCCGTTAGCGGACTCAAGTAATCAGAAAAAATTGGGATTTGGAGGACCTGTTTGGAGTTGATTCCTGAAGCACCCAAGTCAAGAGTTGTTGCATTATGACCTGAAGATGTCATCAATGCCACAATCTTGTACCAGCACCAGGCTCCGTGGAATGCCGTATGGACTAGCACAAAGTGCTTCTTAGCTTTACGGGGTGATGAAAAGGTTGCATTTGCATATGGAAACAGAGACTCACTTTTCTCCATATCTTTTGAAGGATGAGCACATAAATTTTTAATTTACTTTATGTAGTGGTAACATGTTTCGAACAATCTTATGTAATTATGCAAAATCTTATACTAAATCACTTAAAATGTACATGCAATGCATGTGTCAGGGAACTAGGACACAACTATTGTGATTCTTTCCGAAAAGTTGCATCCCTTTAGAATTATAAAAGACAAAAATCGACGACACTTTTTCTCTGAGAAAAATATTTTACAGATAATCTTCTCTTCTTCTCTCAATCTCTCAAGTTCTTGTGAAAGGATTCCAGATTCTTCTCCGAAATCAAGAACAAACTTCTGTAACATGTTTGCAATTATAGTCTGATTATTTCAATGTAGTTCGTGTTTCATAAACATATAATTACACTATTAGAGTAATGAAACAAATTCAATGATCCTGCAAACAGTGTTCTTGATTAGATTCTTCATTGACATCAGAGCCTGCATTTTATTTGTTTTCTGGTCTAGATGGCTGTCGAGAAGAAGTACCTGATTACTGTTTCTTTTTTTGGTGCAATTTTTTTTATTTTTGATGTATTGGCATGAGAACCATATACTGAAAAGAAATAAAGTTTGCTCTTTTCAGTTGGAATTCACGTGATAAAAACAATCGGTAATGCCAATTTTTTCTGACAAGTCATATGTAACATGTGGGGTTTATAGATTTCAAGTTTGTTTTTGTTGAAAAAAGTTTTGGAGCCAAGAATGGGATGAATAAGGCTCTATAGTCTTTTTCCATTTTGAAAAGTTCTTTTTTTATAAAAGAAAAAAAAAAAACTACAATTAATGTGGCTTAAAAGGGGAACTAGTTTTTACTCTTTCCCTGTACTTGAAAACTCAAGGAATAGTAGTAGATGAACAAAGGAAATGTGTTAGTGAAAATTGCAAAATTACAAGATTACAATTGAAAATAAAATGGAGAAATAAAATCTCTTTTGGCTGAGGGCGCGGATATCTCGCTCTCTTTAAGGAGACTCAAACCCATTGCAGCATATGTTTTCACCGGTCCAGCAGTAGTCTTTCTTGACTTGTCCCCTCCAGGATTCAATAGCCTATCACAAAATATAACTCAACAAACTCTGGACAAGAGTTGAGTCCAAAGCTTCACAAAAAGAACACCTCCCTTCAACTCTTTTTTTGACAAACTTTATGCACTCTATATTTTCTTGTGTGTATCCAAACCAAATGAAGACCATCACTATTTATAGTTGAGAAAGTCTTCCTAGCAATGAATAGGAAGATAATGGGGTAGTAAATAGTGAAGATAAATGGCGTGAAGGTTATATATGTTACAAGGTATAATGGAGGAGTAAAAGAGTGAAATAATATGAGGGGTAACAAATGCCAAGAAACTGCCCTAGACTCCAACGTTCACTGGAACGTTTCTGCCAAATGTAATTGGCATTAGATGACCGCTAAGTCAAAACGTTTCTGCCAATAAAGCCACATCTAATTGGCATTAGATGACCACTAAGTCAATGACCAAAAACATGAGGAATAAGGCAGCATATAGACACACAAATAATGAGCAACTTTAATATAAATAATAATATTAAAATGCTCAATAACCAACAAAATGTCCTGCATCTTGTGACATGTGTATGTATATTTATGTATGTACCCATGTAACATTATATTATATACATAGAAGGTTGTTCATGTTCTCTTTTCCAAGAGAATGGTTTTTTTAGTAATTTTAATTGTCCATTTAAAAACAAGTTGGGTTTATTAAATGTGGAAAAGAAATATATAGCTTTATGATTTGCGTTGCTTAACACTTTTTCAAAATAAATTGCTAGACAAATCTTAACATATGGATCACAAATGTCGGAATCTTCCAAGACGTTAGTTCAAAGATCTTGTGAATAAATGTATTTACTTAAAGGTTCAAAAGATGGCGTGTCGTTCTCATGGATTACCTATAAGGAACAACTATAGAACAAATTTTTAAGAAATAGTAAGATATCCATTTTAATCATTTTTATTTTAACCAATCTCTATACACATATAATTTGTTTTAAATCTTTTCATACTTATGGAGTTATGGTATTTTTCTAGTATACATATGGTGGTCTGAACATTTAAAACTTGAAAGAGCGGTTATGCAAAATAGGACGCAACCCACACGTTCTCATCTCCGAGCTCAATTATTTTTTATAATATTAGTTATAAATAAATATATGTTTATTTATTAATATATATAACTTTAAGAAATATTATGTATTTCAAATACCTAATTTAATATTCCATCATATATTTGTTAAAAAATATTAACTTCTGATTTTTTTATAATTATCTTTTATTTTAAAATTTTAATTTAATTATGTAATTACACTCGTACAATCAAACCAAACAGTAACTTATAATTGCATTATGAAAACAAACTTGTCATTAAAGGACCACTTATCTTTCTTTTTTTAGAAATCAAACAATAGCTTATCATTGCATTATGACAAAAAACTTGTCATCAAAGGACCACTTATCTTTTTTAGAATTCTAACACTTAAATGAAATAGTCTTCTCACTCATTTTCCAAAGAAGCTGAAAATCATCATGGCTAAAATCTCTTTTCTCTTTTAACAATGGCGGAATCGATCAGGTACAATCTAATTCTTTTTTTTTCCACTTCGAATTGCAAGCTTTCCAGAAATAATTGGTGATCTCTATTAATTTCTTCATGGATATCTTTTGAAACTTCTCTTTTTGATTTTCAGGTTTTGATGGAGGAGATCGGAAATGTAAGAACATTCATATTAAATAGGCCAAAGCTGTTGAATGCGCTTTCTTTGCAAATGGTATGACAAATATGATCTTAGTTTCCTTGTTCCAAATGATTCTTATTAAGGATCATTTCTTTGTGTCTTTGTTGCTCTATTATAAAAATGAGTGAATTTATTCGTGCTTTGCGCGGTTAATAAAAGTAAATAAAATATAGAGTAGCAAATAAATAATGTTTTAGATTTTGATAAACGATATGATCAATAATTACTCATCAAATATTCCTTAATGATTTTACCATGGTTACTACAATGTAAAATTGTAATTGATAAGCTTATATATATTAACAGTGATTTTGTTTTTATAATATCAATGTGTTATTTTTAAGCATTTAAATTAAAAGTGATAGTATTATAAATATATTACTTCTAGATTCATCTAAATGAAAAACAAAATGTCCATTTTATGATTGAAAAGCTTGTGCGGGTCATTACCTTTCACAATGTGGACCAATACAGACCTTCAAGAAGTAATAAAATTATTGGACCTTTCAAAATTGAGTTTAACAATTTTATAGGTTTTTTCGTAAATTCTTACCGGAATAAGTTTATATAGAATAAACGAAAATGTTTTACAATTTACGTAACAACTTTAGAAAATAAATCTATCCATATTTTTACATAAATTGATAACTAATCATGGATGAAGAGGTGGGGAAACTTGTTACAAATAAATAGAATAATTGGATCAAAGGAAAATGAAAAAATACAAAAAAATTGACAAAAAAGATAAATAAGAATGTTGGTTATACTTATACAGTACATGAAAAATGATCTTTAGTGGTAATTAATTATAATTAATAAAATGAAACTTAAATAGTAAAAATTTGTAGTCGGGTATAAAGAGAGGTAGCGTGAGATCCAGGCACTTTTGACCAGAGGGCTAGAAGAAGAATCCGAGTCCGGATCCGAATGCTCAGATGGGTTCGGGTCAGTCATCCGGATCAAGGGCATGACGACCCGTCAATTGCTATGAATGCCGTTTTCCCTGGTAACTGTCGTCGTTGATTTTTCTATCTCCTTCCTTCAGTTCAGTTGAGTCTCTCTAATGGAACTTTGAAAGTAAAATTGTGAATTCAGGAATCTACGAGATTTTGACAGTTGAGTATTTTAAAAAATGGTAAGGGAATCACTAAAGGCTAAAACCTAACTTTTTTTTATTTTACAAGAACAAAATTAAGATTTGAGTTGGTTGCTTACATGATTAATAATAATAATAATTTTCCAGTTTCTCATCCAAAGAGAGAGGGGAAGAAGCCCTAACAGTGGTGACAGTTACCATTTCAACGGTTTCAAGAATTCCGGTCAAGAATGGAATTCTTGACAGTTCTTTTCCGTGGAGAGTGTTCCTGTGGAAGAAAAATTGGGGTGGCTCCTCTGCAATTGGAGGGGGAAGTCTTCAGTGGCATCTATCCTTCACAAGATATAGGCGGTATCTTCATCCAGCCACTTGGAATGATTATGTGATCCTAGGAAGGAAATCAAAGTGAAAAGAGGGGCAGTGTGAAGGAATATCAAGCTATCTTTGAGAGGAATTTCACTAGGGTGAACCTATCTCAAGAGAATGTTGTAAGCTGTAACAAAATCTTGACACCAGGGAATGCAAGAATAAATGGAACAGAGTCTGATGAAGTTCAACACAGAAAAGCTCTGGTTTTTACTCCCTTTGTTTCAGTTTGTTTGTCTTACTTTTTTTTTTAGTCTGTTTAAAAAAGATCGTCACTTCCTTAATTTGTTAATTCTTTAATTTTAACATCCCACATGGCATGTTCAAGACCGCTAGAGGGCGTTTTGGTATTTTATGCATATCTTTATCTTCAGTTTAAGATCATTTAATATAAATCTTGTTTACTTTTTTATTATGTGTCCTAGTCAAACTAAGACACATAAATTAAAATGGAGGGAGTAGAAGAAAAAAGAAAACAATGGGTGGACTTATTTGGGGGACCGGAGCTTTTTGGAGTCACAAGACTTGCACATGATGCGGTTTGTTATTTTTTCATCAGTGTTTGACGGAAGAGTGGAACTTGCTAAACTTTACTTAAAGGATGTTTTTTGCTCACTGTACTAGTTAAAGAATGTACTGACATGCAACTCTGTTATATTATCTTCATTAAGTTGGTCTAATGAAGTTTTGCTTTTTGGTTTGCGTATAAACCATATTTTTATTATTTAAAAGAAAAAAAAGGTACCTAATGACATTGAAAAGCAAGCATGAATCTGTTTCTTGCTCTGATAATGATAGCTAGAACACTAATTTGATATTGGATTCATGTTTTGTATTCTGATGCAACTATATGTAATAGGTTGTTCTTATTATATTTACTTGGTGAACATGTGAGCTTTTTATTCATACAATCCTCGTGTAACAGGATATTTGAGTAAATTTCTGGTTTCCTAATGAAATTGATTTGACATATGATGACATGTTATAAGTAATAACTGTTCCTCAAACTTATTTGTTTGTCCAGATATCTCGGCTTACGGAACTTTTCTACGCCAGTGAAGAAGATTCTAACGTGAAGATGATAATATTAAAGGTATTTTCAATAGCAGATGAATCTTCTGTGATAATTAAATTTCCTGTCATAGCTTAACATGAGGGAAACTGGTAACCTGATGCTGGATTTTGCCTACAAAAATATTTAGAAACTACATGCAGGCAGAGTTGCATTGATTTTGAGTTGCCTTATTCAAATCTTATTTCCTTATTGAAGAACTTCAGCTCGTTCCCTGTCTCGTCTCTTGACACCGGGAAGAAAGTTATTCTCCTCATAGCTTTGGCGAGTAAGGATAAAGCTTGCCAATCAGCTACCTCTCTTTTTGGTATCTCACTTGTTCTGACTAATCTAGTGTTTGGCTTTCTCCTCGGCATTCATTTGGCTTATGTTTCCTGGCAATCGGAACAATCCACATTATCAAAAAACTGTTCACCAAAATGATTTTGTTGAAATAAAATCAATAGAGTCTGTTAGAAATTGTATCAAGTAGTGATTATTGCCTGTAGGCTGTATGACTATGTATCTTACTTTTTTCACTACTAAAAACAAAGGTTTTTCCCACTGCGAATTAATGGGAAATTTGTGTTTTGGCATAATACATAAACATGCCCTTTTAACTTGGCTTCATTTGGCATCTACCCTCCAACTTTGGGTATGCACAAATAGACACTTAAACTTGTGTAGAGTTGAACAAATAAACATACACATCCTACTTTGCGTCAACATGACAATTTGCATAACCTACGTGGCATCCTACGTGTATGATGTCACGTAGGATGCGTGTATCTATTCGTTCGTTTAAGTGTCTATTTGTGCATACCTAAAGTTTAAGGACATAGATGCCAACTGAGGCCAAGTAAAGGGAATATTTATGTATTATGCCTTGTGTTTTAGAACATGGTTTCCCAGTATTTTCCATTGAATTTGCTTATAGGGAAAATGCATGGTGGAAAATAGATTCTGACTGAAATATTGGAATGCTTCCTTATTTTTCCATATGAAAACACTACTATTTTTTCTTTTCTCACCAATTAAATCAAATATCTGTAGGAACCACTGAACATTTTTCAGTGGAAAACTTCAATAGGAAAATAATTATTTTTTAGTAGTGTATGTAGTTTCACATTTTATGGTTTTAGTCACCAGCACGGGTTGTATGCTTCAAACTTTAGTAGTGCCCATGTATATAGTGCTTTTCTTGTTACTACTTTTCTTGTATCAATATTTTCCAGGGACACAGAAGGGCTTTTTGTGCTGGTGGTGATGTTTCACTTTTTTTTCATAATCATGGTACGTATTTACTAAATTGGTAATATCTTAAGAAAAACTGCATAGCTTAATGTACCCAGTTACATATTTATTTACTCATGCTTATCAGGTAACTGGAAAATCGGTGCTAATCATCTCCAAAAGCAGTACACCTTGAACTATGTGATGGCAACGTATAGCAAACCCCAGGTTAAATTAGATTATGTCTAATTTTAGTTCTGTGATATAACTTTCTTTGAGATTTTCCTTAATCTTGTTAGAACTGCCCATTGAAGGTTTCCATCCTTAATGGAATTGTCATGGGGGGCGGAGCTGGTGCTTCCATACATGGTAGATTTCGGGTTGCAACAGAAAAGTCGGTATTGCTTCTACTCGAGTAGTAGATTTATCTCATTGTCTTGTTTACCCTTTTGTATTTGATCTTTGCCACATTCTTTGTGGTTTGCTTCAAATTTGTCTATTTATATCTTCTCTTTTTGGGATTAAACCAATATACGAATGTTCATGTGGAATAGCTGTAGCAAAATAGCTCTTGGAATTATTACAGTTTGGAATTGAAGGATATATCCAGCAGAACTTTTTATACTATGTCTCAGAGCCTTCATAATTTATTTATTTTTAACTTTCTTCATATAAAGAGGCTCTAGCATAACTAGAGCAAAGTTAGAGGAAAACCGTACAAACTGTAAATCTTCATGAGCTTTAGTTTGTACCTTGAATTTGCATTAAGGGTTTATTTTTCTTAGGCAGTAATACGTACCTTATTCATACTTGGTGCTGGTTGCTACGTGTAATCGGATACCAGAAACTTCATGTCCAATGTATTTTTTATGTATGTTTCTCTGTAGGTATTTGCTATGCCTGAAACAGATTTGGGACACTTCCCTGATGTAGGCGCCTCTTACTTTTTATCAAGACTTCCAGGATTCTTTGGTAATTTCACTTGCCACATTATATTGTTCATATTTATGATGAAAATTACTGCTATTGCTGTAATAATCTCTGGAGTTATCTGCTACTTTTCATTGTTGGAAATTTAAGTAACTACCTGGTTCCTCGAGCTTCACTAGTTGAGGGTTTCTTAAGAGAAATGGTTAGCTTAGCTATTTTGCATTTATTGCTGCTGTTTCGTCCACGATATCCTTAAAATCAAAATTAGTAAAAAGAGTTAAAAGCAGAAGATAGGTCCTCTGCTCCTGTAGAAGGTGTTCAAAAGCTTGCTGCACATGCCCCATGGATTAAAGGAGCAGCAATTATGTGCCTTTTGGTGCATCTTCTCTTATATTCTGGAGTTTTTCAGACATTTTTATCCGCTTTTCACCATTTGTCATTCATTGATCATGTTATCCCATATTCCCATCTAAAATAATTTTGCACTCAGTACACAAACTAAGATCAATCCTTTTCACATTGAAGTGTCTATAAAACTTTTTCCTACAGATACTTTTAGACTGTTAGCTGGATGTGAGCCTTAGTTTTCACAGTTATGCTGAATTTTTAAGTTTAAGTTATTACAGAAATCAGCCTTAGTTTTCAACTTTTCATGGTGATTGCTTAATTTCTTTAATCATTACAAATGTAAATTTTCCTTTGAAGACATGTATAGAATCTTCTCTACAAGGATATTTGAAAATTGGGTTTTTTAATAAAATTGCTGAAATGTTTGAATGAATTATATCTGATTTTATTTAGAAATATGATCCTTCCTTTTCTTCCCTGACTTTATTTATTATGATTATGTTGCTATTATTGCGGAAGACCATTTCCTACGTTGCCAATGATGCTCAGAGAATTTGTTCGGTCTTGTTTTCCATTAGCTAATTATTTATACTCTTTGGCAGGGGAATATGCTGGTCTTACTGGTTCTAGGTTGGATGGAGCTGAAATGCTTGCTTGTGGTCTTGCAACCCACTTGTATCATCGGATGTATACTACCTCAATTTTCAGCTTGTTCTCCCCATTTACAATTGCTTCTATAGGAAATCAATTAGGTTTCTGTTACTATTATGTGTAAACTGGTCAGTATGTAATCATAACAGCAACACTGATGTGCCCCTTTACATGTAAGAACTAAATTGCCAGTCCACTGTCTATCTCAAGATGTCAGGCTTATGGTGTTAAGACGGTCATCTTATCTGCTATACAGGTCTTATAAATCTTTTTAGTTATGTTTTCTTAAGACATTTCATTTTATCTAATTGGGAGCATGGTTCTTAATTTTGAGTTGCACTTTAGCCAATGTATTCTAGATAAGGTATGTGCTCGATGTTAAACCTCCTGTTGACTATGCTGTTATCTGCAAATTGTTCTACTTAGTTTGGTTGCGGCAGCAGCAAGTTCAGTAGTTTCATGCCTGTAATAATTAATTTTCTGTTCTTTCTTTTCCGAAATAGTAATTAGATTGATTAATAGAGCTTTATATGTATCATGAAGAATACAATGTGCACATTGATTTTTTTTACGGAAATTGGGTACCAACAAATATGAATTCGAAGTACTTGGAGAAAAATTCTCTGTGATTTCTAAATTACATTTCCCTGCAGTTCATGCTTGTTGGAATATGGATTTCGTCAGCCATGCTTGAAATGGTTCCAAGATGGATTTGTGGAATCTTCATTTAGCCACTAGTAGACTTTTGAGCTATAATTTGCATTTGGGGGTGTAAAAGGCCTTTCCTGAATTGTATTGGCATATCTAAAATTTTGTTCATTGATCTTGATATACATCAAATTGCATAATATTTGTTTGTTTGTTCATTCCTCCTGTCTCTGATCTAATTGAATCCTTTGTCTCTTCCTTCTGTTCACAGAAATTGCCACTTTTAGAACAAGCACTAGTTAAAGTCAATACGAGTGATCCAGATGCTATATCTACTATCATTAGTCGCTTCTCCCACATACCAAAGTTGAAAGAAGAAAGTCCTTATCACAAGTAAGTTCATTTAGTATCTCTATTATGATGTTTGGTTTCTTGCTGATTTATTGGAAGCTTACCTTCTAAACACAGTCCCAGTGCCTAGAGGTGATTGTTTGAACTTATTGAAGAACATAATATTGATGGCATATCGCAGAAGTCATCTATGCCGTTTATTTTTATTTTGCTCTCGTGTTATTTTCCTTCCTGCTGTTGTAAGACTTTTTTTCCTCTACTTTATTTTGCTATTAAAAGCTTAAGATGATGGCTAGCATTTCAAAGTTTCCATTATCTCTTGGAAAAGTATTGTTCAATTAAAAGAAACCTGTAGTCTTTGGATTTTCATGACCTCTTATCAATGGTATTTATGCATGTAGGATGAAGATTATTAATCGATGTTTCTCTCGAAGGACAATGGAAGAAATCATATCTACTCTTGTAAGTTTGGGAGATGGATGGTCGTTTGATGTGTCCTTTTTTCTGTGGTGAAATTACTTTTTAAAATTCTGATAATGTAAGTTACCAAAATTCTGTGTAAGAACTTTGCATGAATTTTTAATAGGAAAGTGAGGCTTTGGACAAGAAGGATGACTGGATCTCTTCAACTATTCAATCCCTGAAGAAAGCATCCCCTACAAGTCTTAAAATTTTCTTGAGATCAGTAAGTCAATCTCTACCTTGTGATGCCATATTTACTTTGTTACCTGAACTTCTGTACCATTCTTTCTTCAGGTTGATCAGAAATTGGTCATGTTAGGAAGAAATATGGCAAAACGTCATATCTCTGGTTGATAATTAAGGAAAGATACTTTGCTTGGTTTGATATTGGGGAGGTTAATGCATGTAATTGACCCTGAAGGATAAGGTTTTAATGCAGTTCTTAACTTCTTTTATGCTATCATTAAGCCAACAAGGATAGCAGGTTTTCTTTAATGTTAAAATTCAACATAATCCTGGGAACTGTGGGTACTTATGTGCACTGCTGTTGAATTTTGTGCATAATGGAACGGATTGGAAGTTGAATACCGAAATCATATTTCTTATTCCTATAATCATATCCATACAGATTTTGCTGTCTTATGAGATGGTACCGTAATAACGACATTGGTAGACCACAATATATGTTCACTTTTTTCCTGGCTCAACCTTTTCATATTCTCCTCTGTTGGCTTTGTCGCTATCACTGAGGAATTCAATTGAATTAAAAACCTTTGAATTATGAACCAAAAAAAATCCTTTCTTAGACCAAGCTAACTTATGAAAAATATGACCCTTGGGCCTCATTATTTTGTTTTTGTAACAGCTACCTCAGAAAGATCATTTGGATTTTACGCTTGGATTAAGATTATTTATTTTAGATTTTAAAATTTTTATACTAGACTAGTATTGCTGGTGATGCAAGTTCTTCAAATAAAAAATATGATTAGGTCTTGCTCACAACCACATCTTGAGTCTCTTTCTACACGGTCCTATTGCCTTGATTTGGCCAACATTTTCCTTGGAGAGTTCTTGAGTATCTGCAGATTGGTCATATTAGCTTCCTTTTTCTGTTCCAGATAAGAGAAGGGAGGCTTCAAGGTGTTGGTAGTTGCCTTGTCCGTGAGTATCGGATGGCTTGTCATGTGTTGAGGGGAGAATTTAGCAAGGATTATCTTGAGGTATAATATGCATCTTTCAGCCACCCATTTTACTGCATTACAAGACTGACACTTTTACTGCAGGGATACAGAGCCATATTCATCGACAGGGATAGAAATCCTAAGGTACGTAATATTCATTTGATCATGGATAATCCTGAATTTAGTTATCGAGAGCTTCTTTCATTCTTGTGCTTATCTTTTCACATATTTTCAGTGGAAGCCTTCCAGACTGGAACTAATTAGAGATGATGATGTTGATCGTTACTTCTCCAAGATAGATGATGAAGATTGGGAAGACCTAAAGCTGCCTCCAAGATCAAATTTGCCTCGGTATGCAATTGCCAAGCTTTAAAATTGACTTATGAAGATCATTCAATACTCTACAGCATGTTGCCCTCTGTTCTCTAGATCATTATGAAAGCGTCAATGATTATTATAACGGTATTAATATTATTACGAAGTGGTACACTAAATAAATGCACATCACTCCTTTGTATAAATGCCAAAGGAAAGATAAATTACTACACAATACTTGCCATTGAATAGAGATGTCAAACCTCAAGCACAAGGATAGACTGTGCAATACTAAATAATACTTTGCCATGAAATATCTGTATTCAGAGATAATGTATCAATCTTAATATATTGCAATGCGAGAACCTGCATACTAGTCTTGCTCTGAACTCTCTGATTTACAAGCAAATGTGCATCCTGTCTTGAAACACAAGCAGCGTGACTTAATTATGTTTGATTGCAGTTGAACTAATTCTCTAGGCAATTAAAAAAAAACCCAGATATGTGAATTAACTGGCGTTTCATTCTTAACCTTACACATGTCCCCCTTATTGTTTGCAATGCTCAGAAGCAACCTCACGTTGGCTATTATTTGAGGCATTTGATTTTTAGAGGAGTTTGACTTCTATTTACTTACTTCCATGAAGAAGCAACCCCACTTTTGGCTATTATTTAAGGAAGTGGACAAGAAATGTAGTAGGGGCTGATAGATTGTGGCCACTCTATTAGTAGCCCTGCTTGGCCAAGCAAGGTACCTTTGTATCATTGGGAAGGCTAGGCTTGTGCCTTAGCTTCTTGGTTTGGTACATCCTACCACAGGCATTCCACGAAATGCTACTATCGTCTTGGGTAAGTAGTGTTAAACTATGTGATCATCTGATCTAAAAGTTTAAGTTATCAGAAAAATAATAAATTGAAATAAAATATTTGAACAACATTTGAATACATTATGTATTATTATACACATGGTGATCTAAACTATTAATAGATTGTTTATTGATGCTAATTCCAAACACTGAAATTACAACGAAAGAAAATGATTGAAATCAAATTAACTAGCAAGGTCTTAGAATTCCCATGAAAGAACTAAGATGGCCATATAAAATGCATCAGATATATGTGAATTGACAGAAGATTTATTCTCAACCTTACAAATGTCCCCTTATTCTTCTTAATAATCAATAGCTCTTAGGTATACTTGTTGGCAATGCTCAGAAGAGTAGTAAAAAGTTCTTTGGGCTTAGACATCATGGTCACGTGGTCAGAGCCGTCGATCTCTTCCACTTCATCAGGTGGATTCTTTTCAATCATCAACTGTTGAAAGTCCTTCTTCAGACCTTTATTTTCAGCAACCACAATGAACACTCGTCTAACTGATCCATACCTTTCCCTTGAAAGAACCATCTCCTTGGCAACATCTTCCACACGGTATAAATAAAATGGCCTTACTAGTGAAGTGGCCAACGCCAAATCCTAACACCAAGAATTAAGGGGAAACCACGAAAGAAGTCACATTAAGGCCATTCTGATAATGACCAGAATAACAGAACTTAATTTCAATGACATTATTATGATTTTCTTACCTTAATTGGGCTCAGATGGTACAAACTAGCTGCCAAGAACTTCGGACCTAGGATGAAAGTGGTTGGAGGATTGGTAGGTCCATTGTCATATGTAACACGATTATCAAGTGGAGGTATCATTGCATTGAGTGTCTATAATAAAGTATATTTAGTTACAAATATGAAAGAGTTCAAATAAAAATGACAGATCATCTCACGGCTAAAGTTGTGAATATGGAAAATCGGTACCTCAGTGTAGACGGTGGATGCATTGATATTTGGACCAGGCATTAGAGCACTAAGAAATACAGCAACTGAAATCTTTTCTGGAAAGGTTTCCATGGCTTTAGAAATGGCGAGTCCACCAAGACTATGGCCTACAAGAACTACTTTTTCATCAGCAGGAAGTGAAGTCATGAACTCCATTAGCGGACTCAAGTAATCAGAAAAATGTGGGATTTCGAGGGCCTGTTTCGGGTTGATCCCTGAAGCACCCAAGTCAAGAGTTGTGGCATTGTGCCCTGAAGATCTCATCACTGCCATAATCTTGTACCAACACCAGGCTCCATGGCATGCCGTATGAACAAGCACAAAGTGCTTCTTAGCTTTAGGCTCTAACACAATAGCATTTGCATGTTGCGAGTTGCTTTTCTCCATATCTTTTTTCCTTCTTTTTCAAGAATGAGCACATAATATGAAACATTACAAAGGTAGCTTTATAATTCAAGGAGTTTGGTTTCTGCTTACTTACTTCCATGCACAAGCAACCCCACGTTGGCTATTATTTGAGGGCTGAGGCATCGGCTATTTATATTCATAGGGGGTCCCCGGTTCACGTGAATCCACGTTGCCCTCCCTAGATCATACATAATAATGTTAGATTTTGAAAAAAAATACTTAATTAATATAGATGTTTGAATTCACATTCAAAGTATCATATAATTAGATGATTGGGTGCAACTCTGTAAAAATTTAAATTAAATCGTATATCTTTTTTGTTTCTTTTTTCCTAAAATTGTGTAACACTTTTCTAAATAATTATTGATAGCACTTTTTGCGTTCTACTAAAAAAAAATTCTTTAAATCTTTCAAAATTTGAATATTCCTAATTTTTTTATCACTGTAAAAATTTAATGACCAAAAAGGCCCCAAGTTAAAAAAATTTATTTAGTGATGGAGTTACAGTTTTATGCTTTTAAGCTAATTGTTTGGGTTGGAAATAATAATTCAAAGTTGGAGTAGGAATCCCAAGTTGTTTAGGATTTGTTATTTATGTTATTTACTTATTTATGTTTAATTAGAATTTGTTAGTTAGAGTGGTTCCTAATCCTAGTTTAATTTGGTTTTTACTACTATAAATGGGAATGTTATTAGATAGTTTTCAATATACAACATAGATAGAACTTGAAGTAAGATTCGAGAACTTTTGAGTTTATAAATAAAATATTTTCCTTCAAATTAGTATCAGAGATTCCACGATCCTGGTAGAGAATCAAAGAGTTTCCGTTGCTGCGGGGGGCTATGACCAATATATGCCGCTCGTCTGGCCAATGACTATGTTGACAAATGTTTGACAAATGATATATGCATGAAAAACATGCTAGAAGGAAAAGCTTACAAAATATTGCAGATTTAAAGAAGTGCAACCAAGCACAGGAGGAAGATACTCTTCTCTAAATTAAAAGTTAGAGAAAGCAAAAAAAAAAGAAAAGAAGCTAGTGGGAAGGGCATTAACGAGAGTTGGAGAGAGTGTGCTCCAACACCAAAAATTAAAAAAAGAAAAGAAAAAAAGAAAAGGAGTTGATGTGAAGGGCATCAATGAGAGTTGGAGAGAGAGTGCACCAACACCAAAAACAAAACAAAAAAAAAGAAGGAAAGACGTTGGTGGAAAGGGCATCAACCTTGGAAGTTGGAGAGAAATGCTCCAATATAACTGATCTGAGGCCAAAAATATATTTTCTTATCATTATTTGTCTCAAATTTAGTATTTATATTTGTTCTTTTTGAGCATGGATTTTATAGATTGTGCTAAATAGTGTATTTTATTTGTAGGATTAAATTGGTACAAAGTTGAACAAATTTGGAGCTAAAATGAATTAATTATGAAAGATTGAAGAAGGAAAATCAAGCAGGCAGCTTAATGGATTAAATTGAATATTATATTAATATTTATATATATGGAAAGTTTGAGGCGGCACAGTTTCAAGTAGGAATCCAATTCCGTTTTGGTTTTGGGTTCCTAATTTGTTTTAGACTCAGTTATTTTATTCAGAGTTTTCTACATCTATAAATAGTCCATAGAAATAATTATTTGGGGGGAGAGACTTTTGAAGGAAGACACTTTGTAAGGAAAAATTGTCAATACTTTTTAGGGTTCTTTTCTTCTTCTTTTTTCTTAGGTATTAGTAGCTAAAGACCCTTGTTCTGGGGCTGCGGCCATGGGTAATTGTTGAACATCGATTGTTTTTGAATTAATGTTGGTTATCGTTTAAATTACTTTTGTATTCTTGTTTTAGTATTTCATGCTTGATCACCATAGAAATAAATCTATTGTCTATTCTTGGACTCGAGAGATAAAGAGGTAGATAGACCAGAGAATGCAAAGAGCTTGTTCTAACTTTGTTTAGATTCGTGTTCAGGAGTGACGCCCGGACGAACACCTCGCGTGGTTACGAAACAGGATGAAATATAAATGCTCGCCAATTAGGACTGCCTATCCCCGCTCAACGATGTAGTTAGACAGCTAGTTGGAGTAGGCGATTAGAGGTCGAGAGATCATGATCATAAAATCAACCCTGTAAATCATTAATTTGATAACCTTAGTTAATTCATTACATGAGATGCGATACATGAAACCCTATGCATGTTGCAGCCCTGGAATTGTCTCAATCACTGTAAGTTAATCTTAGTATTTAATTCTTGCATTCTTTTATTTCTTTTGACACTCTTAAATAAATAATTATACTAGTATAATTTAGTAAATAGTTAATTGACAAGTCTCTGTGGGTTCGATATTCCGGTTCTTAAAGAACCACTTATTACTTCTGCGACCACGTACACTTGCGTGTGCAATTGGAAGCAACAAGTTGATGTGAAGGGCATCAATGAGAGTTGGAGAGAGAGTGCTCCAACACCAAAAACAAAACAAAAAAAAAGAAGGAAAGACGTTGGTGGAAAAGGCATCAACCTTGGAAGTTGGAGAGAAATGCTCCAATATAACCAAGAGCAAAAATATCGTGAGTTGGAGAGAAAGTGCTCAAATACTTGGAAGTTTGAGAGAAGGTGCTTCAACATAACCAAGAAGAAAAAAAATGAGAATTGAAGAGAATTACTCCAAAAATTGAAAATTGAAGAGAAGTACTCTAACAATTGAAGATTGAAGAGAAGTTCTCCAATTCAACAACAATGACAAGAAGAAAAAGGCAACAGTATACAACTTTGAATTACAGGAAAATGTTGGAAATAATAATTCAAAGTTGGAGTAGGAATCTAAGTTGTTTAGGATTTGTTATTTATGTTTAATTAGAATTTGTTAGTTAGATTGATTCCTAGTCCTAATTTAATTTGGTTTTTATTACAATAAATAGGGATTTTAATTACTAGATAGTTTTCAATATACAGAAATATACAGAATAAATAGAACTTAAAGTAAGATTCAAGAACTATATTTTCCTTCAGTTTGTTTGCGAATTTAGTGTTTATTTGGAATGAGCTTTCAAAATTTGGTGATTGTTTGTAACGAACTTTCATTTACCTTTATTTTTCTTTTTCCTTACAGATTTAATATTGTTCCCCATTTTAAAAAAAATTTACTCTTCTAAAAGATCTACTTGGATTACTCGGTCGGTATAAGAATTATTTCAATATACTAACTAAAATTGTAGTAGCCACTGTCAAACTACTCTTAAAAAATATTTCATACTATTACTATTATATTGTTTTGCTTTCTCCATCTAACTATCTCAAATTCAGGAAAAATGGCAACTGAAGTAGAATTAGTAACACAAAATATTAATTAGACTGAGTGATAAAAATATTAGTAATTCAAAAATGTTCAAGTTAAGACCATATAAATGCATCAGATATGTGAATTAACTGAATTTTTCTTCTCAGCCTTAGCTCACACTTATTCTTCTTAATCAACAGCTCTTAGGTATACTTGTTGGCAATGCTCAGAAGAGTAGTAAAAAGTTGTTGTGGCTTAGACATCATGATCATTGTGTCAGAGCCCTCGATCTCTTCCACTTCATCTGGTGGATTCTTTTCAATCATCAACCGTTGAAATTCCTTCTTCAAAAGTTTATCTTCAACAGCAACAATGAATGCTCGCCTAACTGATCCATACCTTTTATTTGTGATAACTATCTCATTAGAAACATCTTCCACACTGTAAAAGTGTATTGGCCTTACTAGTGTAGAGGCCAACGCCAAATCCTAACACCAACAAGGAAAAAACCCCGATTTAAATGATCAGTTCTAAGTTGTTGTCGCCATTGAGTATTAAGTACCTGAATAGATCTGTAATTTGGATAAACTATTGGAATCCTCCAATAGGTGATGCCTACTAATAATTTTTGGGGAAAGAAGTCAATTTAGGGCCATTCTGATGACCAGAATAACAAAACTTACTGGCTATTTCAATTATAGTATATATATTTGAATAATTATGATTTGCTTACCTGAATTGGGCTCCGCTGGTAAACATTAGTTTCCATGTAGTTTGGACCTAGGATGTAAGTGGTTGGAGGATTTGTAGGATCATTATCGTATATAAGACTATTATCTGGTTGAGATATTGACTTGAATAACTGTACGTAACAAAATAAATTTAGTTTATGTTAAATTTGACAACATTCAAGATGAATAAATTCTTCATTGATACAAAAGTCAAGATAGCAACTTTGTAGGGGAAATTTAGGTAAACCATAAAATGGTTTTACAAGTTAAACCTTGACATTTTTGACACATAGTGATGTCATGGATGACATCAATATGAAGAATTTACTCCTATAAATAGGTAGCTCTTATTCATTTGTAAGACACACCTCTCACTTGCCTTCTCATCTTCTAAGGCATTTGATCTTCTTTCTCTCTTGCAGTTTTTCACTTGTACTCTTTTGAAGTGAAATAAATATTGGCTGATTGTGTCCGAGAAGTAGGCAAAAGAAAACAAAATATTACCGAACCTCGTAAATTTCTGGTGTTCCTTTTATTGTTGTCTCATTTACTATTTATTAGCTACCTTTAGATATAACAGTTGTGATTCCATCACTCTCTATATATTCGGCTTCCACAACAATTGGTATCAGAGCCAAGGTTATATCTGAGTATGCTCTGTGGTTGCAGCACAGTCTGAACTTCCACATCAGAAAAGATTTACTTTGGTCTTTTACATTGTTAGCTAATAAATAGTATTTGTAGAAAAAATGAAAGACAATAAAAATGATGAATCCACATCGAATGTCAGTAATACGTCATCGTTGGCATCTTCGCTTATGCCAAGAATTGTGTCAAATGCGAAATTTGCAGTTGAAATTTTTGATGGGTCAGTACATTTCGGAATGTGGCAAGGCGAGGTCCTTGATGTTCTTTTTCAACAAGGGCTAGATATTGCCATTGAAGAAAAGAAACCAGACAGTGTAGGAGAAGAAGAATGGAAGATTCAACCGTGTTACTTGCAGTACCATCCGATCTTACCTCGCAAGAGAACAAAAGTATCCATACATAAAGGAAACTTCTGCAAATAAATTGTGGAGTGCATTGGAGGAGAGATTCTTGAAGAAAAACAGTCAAAATAAACATTACATGAAAAAGAGACTGTTACGCTTCACTTGTATTCCCGGTAGCACAATGAATGATCATATCACCAGCTTTAATAAGTTGGCGACAGATTTGCAGAATATGGACGTTACTTTTACGGATGGTGATATGGCCTTAATGTTGTTAAGTTCACTTCCCAATGAATTCGAGCACCTTGAAACTATTCTACTTCATGGGAATGATGAAGTATCTCTCAAAGAAGTTTGTTCTGCCTTGTATAGTTATGAACAAAGAAAGAGAGAAAAACAAAAAGGTGGAGAAGCAGAAGCACTGATTGTGAGAGGTCGTTCTCAAAATCAGTTGAGAACGAAGAAAGGAAGATCCAGACTCAGCAAAGATGAATGTGCCTTTTGCCGAGAAAAAGGGCACTGGAAGAAAGACTGTCCAAAGTTGAAAAGCAAGGCCAAACCAAATAATGGGAAGGCTGTCATGGATTCAAATGTGGTTGATTGTGATGACTATGATTACTCACTAGTTATAACAGAGCCATCCAAATCATCTGATCTATGGTTGATGGACTCAGCTTGTAGTTATCATATGTGCCCCAATCGGGACTGGTTTGTTGATTTACAAGAAGGAGAATGTGGAGTTATTCACACCGCAAACAATAATCTTCTTACCGCATATGGTGTTGGTTCAATCCGATTAAGGAGCCATGATGGATTGAGCAGAATATTAACAAATGTTCGATATGTACCAGATTTGAAAAAAAATCTCATTTCTGTAGGAGCCCTAGAGTCAAAGGGGTTCAAAGTCATTGCAGATAATAGGGTAATGAGAATATGCTCCGATGCACTGGTGGTAATGAAGGCAATTCGAAGAAATAATAACATATAACATTATCAAGGTAGTACAGTTAGTGGGACAGCGGAAACAACATTCAGTGACGACAAGGAGACAAAAATGACCAGGCTATGACAAATGCGCTTGGGACATGCTGGAGGAAAATCCTTGAAAACTTTATCAGATCAAGGATTGCTAAAGGTATTTTGGATTATGTTCACTCTGATATTTGGGGTGCTTCCAAAACACCTTCATTAGGTGGGAAACACTATTTTATAACCTTTGTTGACGATTTCTCCCGAAGATTATGGGTGTATACAATGAAAACTAAAGGTGAAGTATTGGGAATTTTTCTCAAATTGGAAGGCGATGATAGAGACTCAAAGTGGCAGAAAGATCAAGTGTCTTCGCACAGACAATGGTGGAGAATACAAAAGTGTTCTTTTTCAAAAGGTTTGTGAAGACAATGGCATCGTCAGACTTTTCACCGTCAGAAATACACCACAACAGAATGGAGTGGCAGAACACATGAACCGGACTTTGCTGGAGAAGGTTTGGTGTATGTTGTCCAATGCTGGCTTGGGCAAGGAATTTTGGGCTGAGGCAATAACATATGCATGCCACCTCATTAATCGTCTACCATCTGCCGCTATTGGTGGCAAGGCACAATTAGAAAAATGGTATGGAAAACCTGCTGAAGATTATGACTCTTTACATGTATTTGGCTCAATTGCATATTATCATATAAGAGAGTCAAAATTGGACCCAAGAGCAAAGAAAGCTTTATTTATGGGAATTACTTCTGGAGTCAAAGGATATCGATTATGGTGTCCTGAGACAAGAAAAATTATTTTCAGCAGGGATGTTACCTTTGATGAATCTGCCTTGACAAATAAGGTAACAGTTGAAGATGTCAAACAAACTGATGGTGCTTCAAAGCAGGTGGAGTTTGAGGGAAAAATAATTTTCCCAACACAGGGAGCAAACGAGGAAACAACAGAAGATTTTCTTCTAGAAGAAGAGTCAGTCGAAAGGGAGGTTTCATCTCAAGTACCTCAACCACAACTTGAATCAATAGCAACCAGCAAGCCAAAAAAAATAACAAGAAAACCTACTCGACTCATAGATATGGTGTCTTGTGCAGTCTTAATTGCAGCTGATGACATTCCTACTACTTATAAAGACGCAATCCAAAGTTCAGAAAAAGATAAGTGGAGGATTGCCATGGATGAAGAAATGCAGTCCCTTCATCAAAATCATACATGGAAATTGGCCAGTCTCCCGAAGGGCAAGAAAGCAATTGCGTGTAAATGGGTATTTGCAAAGAAAGAATAATTTCCTAACCAAGAAGATGTTCGCTACAAAGCAAGATTGGTGGCCAAAGGACATTCAAAAGGTGGGAATTGATTATAATTAAGTGTTTTCTCCAGTCGTGAAACACTCATCCATTAGAGTTTTGTTGGCTTTGGTAGCACAGTTGAATTTGGAACTAGTTTAGTTGGATGTAAAAACTTCATATTTACATGGAGACTTGGAAGAGGAAATCTACATGACTCAGCCAGAAGGATTCAAAGTTGTTGAAAAGAAAATGTGGTGTGCAAACTTGAAAAATCGTTGTATGGATTGAAACAGTCTTCTAGACAATGGTACAAACGATTTGACAAGTTTATGTTGCAGCAAAGGTACATAAGAAGCAAATACGATCATTGTGTGTATTTGTGCAAGCTTGAAGACGAATCATTTATATATCTTCTCCTATATGTTGATGATATGTTGATAGCTTCTAAAAGTCAAGAAGAAATTGAGAAGCTGAAGGCTCAACTAAGAAAGGAATTTGAGATGAAGGACTTGGGTGAGGCAAAGAAGATTCTTGGCATGGAGATAAAAAGAGATAGACATTCAAAGAAACTCTATTTATCTCAGAAAGAATACTTGAAGAGGGTACTAAACCGATTTGGTATGAATGAGAAAACAAAATCGGTTAGCACTCCACTTGCTCCTCATTTTAAGCTTAGTGATGCTATGTCACCAAAGAATGAAGCTGAACGAGAATATATGTCAAGAGTACCATATGCGAATGTTGTTGGTAGCTTGATGTATGCAATGGTTTGCACAAGACCAGATATTTCACATGATGTAGGAGTTGTTAGCAGGTATATGCATAATCCTAGAAAGGAGCATTGACAAGCTGTAAAATGGATTTTACGGTATATTCATAATACTGTAGATGTTGGTTTGGTTTTCGAGCAAGAAGATAGTCAATGTCTTGTTGGATATTGTGACTCAGATTATGTAGGTGATTTGGACAAACGAAGATCAACTACTGGTTATGTAAGTAATATATACAGATCATAATAGTTATATCAGGATTAAAAATATAAGTACATTTAACAGTTTAGAGAATATGTTTTTGTCAGTCAGTCTAAAGCAACTATCTCTACTCGGTCCCGTTCAACACATACAACACATACAAAATGCACTAGCACAAGAAGTTGGAACTATTCCATTCCCATAATCAAGGTAAATTACATATAATCTTGTGCTACAATCATATCGATGGCATATCCAACTTTCATCTCAGATTGTGAACAAAAAACTTTATATTTATAAGAACCGATGATTTAATCCTTTGTGTATAAGCTAAAACTCTATATACTAAATCATCTACTATATAAGCAAACAGACACCATAAACGAATATATGATCTATTAAAATTGAATAAATAATTATTCTATAATAAATATTATGTCTAAACATATGGTTAATAGTATATATCCCAACACGAAGCACATTGACGTCCGATATCATTTTGTACGAGACATCATAGAAGAAGGTGGAGTCATAGTGCAGAAAATCCATAGTACAGATAACCCTGCCGATATGCTGACAAAAGTGGTGACTACGGTCAAGTTTCAACATTGTTTGAGCTTGATCAACATTGTTGATCATTGAAGATTGACGTTGAAGACACAATCAAAATTGTTGTTGAGAGAAAGTTGAAATTGGAGAATCTTGCCAAGGTGGAGATTTGTTAAATTTGACAAGATTCAAGATGAATAAATTCTTCATTGGTACAAAAGTCAAGATAGCAACTTTGTAGGTGAAATTTACGTAAACCATAAAATGGTTTCACAAGTTAAACCTTGATATTTTTGACACATATTGATGTCATGGATGACATCAATAGGAAGAATTTACTCCTATAAATAGGTAGCTCTTATTCATTTGTAAGACACACCTCTCACTTGCCTTCTTATCTTCTAAGGCATTTGATCTTCTTTTTCTCTTGTAGTATTTCACTTGTACTCTTTTGGAGTGAAATAAATATTGGCTGATTGTGTCCGAGGAGTAGGCAAAAGAAAACAAAATATTGCCGAACCTCGTAAATTTCTGGTGTTCCTTTTATTGTTGTCTCATTTACTATTTATTAATTACCTTTAGATATAGCAGTTGTGATTCCATCACTCTCTATATATTCGGCTTCCGCAACAGTTTCAAACATGTAAAAGCATAAACAAACATAACAGATCATCTCATGGCTAAAGTTGGAAATATGGAACATTGTAGATTGTGGTTACATTGATATTTGGACCAGGCATATGAGCAGTGACAAATACAGCAACTGAAATCTTTTCTGGAAAGGTTTCCATGGCTTTAGAAATGGCGAGTCCACCATAGCTATGGCCTATAAGGACCAATTTTTCATGCGCAGGAAGAGAAGCCATGAACTCCATTAGGGGACTCAAGTAATCAGAAAAATGTGAGGTTTCGAAGGTCTGTTTCGGGTTGATTCCTGAAGAACCTAAGTCAAGAGCTGTGACAATATGCCCCGAAGATCTCATTAACGCCACAATCTTGTCCCAGGACCAGGCTCCATGACATGCCGCATGAACAAGCACAAAGTGCTTCTTAGCTTTAGGCTCTAACACAGTAGCATCTGCATGTTGCGACTTGCTTTTCTCCACATCTTTTTTCCTTCTTTTTGAAGAATGAGCAGATAGTTTGAAACAATACAAGGAAACTTTATATATAATTAGAGGGGTTTGGATTGTGCTAACTTACTTCCATGCGGAAGCAACCCCACGTT
Organism: Solanum appendiculatum; assembly: GCA_018342035.1. Classification (NCBI taxonomy): domain Eukaryota; kingdom Viridiplantae; phylum Streptophyta; class Magnoliopsida; order Solanales; family Solanaceae; genus Solanum; species Solanum appendiculatum. The sequence continues at coordinate 13,628 of JAGDQO010002188.1, read as the reverse complement.
GGCTATTATTTGAGGCGTTTGATTTTTTTTTTTTAGAGGAGTTTGACTTTTGGATAACTTATTTCCATGCAAAGCTGGCAACCTGCGCTGGCTATTATTTGAGGCATTGACTACTTGTATTCATAGGGGTGGGGTGGTCCCGGATTCTCATGAACCCATTCTCCCATCCCTAGATCATATATAGGAGTGTTAGATTTTGTAAAAATACTTAAATATAGATGTGTGAACTCACGCTCACATTGATTGGGTGCACTCCTCTGAGTGAGCTTAGAAATTTAACTGTTTGGTCTTGAACTATAAAATTAAGTAGTTACAGGACATAGAGGTTGTTTATTGATGTCAATCCAAATACTGAAATTACAATGAAAGGAAATAACAACGGAAAGAAACTGATTGAAATATCAAATTAACTAGCTCAATAGTAGGACTTATATGGAAGAATTGAGATAGTCAAATCAATGCATCAGATATGTGAATTGACTGAAGTTTTATTCTCAGCCTTAATTGGACCTGTCGCTCTTATTCTTCTTAATAAAGATCTCTTAGCTATACTTGTTAGATATGCTCAGAAGTGTAGTAAAAAGTTGTTGGGGCTTAGACATCATGGTCATGTGGTCAGAGCCCTGGATCTCTTCCACGTCATCGGGTGGATTCTTTTCAATCATCCACTTTTGAAATTCCTTCTTCAGAAGGTTATATGAATAGTCGCCTAACTGATCCATACTTTCTGCTTGAAACAACTATCTCCTTAGAAACATCTTTCACACTGTATATGTATATCGGCCTTAAGACTGTAGTGGCCAGAGTGAAATCCTAAAGCCAAGAAGGAAAAAAAAATGACTTAAGTTAGTTTCATGTCAATGTTCCGGTAAGTACTCAAATAGATCTATAATTTGGATAAACTAGTTAAAATATTCGAGTAGGTGATGCCTACTAATACTTTCGGCAAATCGAGTCATTAGTTACTTTAGGGCCATTCACTTGACCAGAATAACAGAACTTGGCTATTTCAATTATATATTTGTATTATGCTTTGCTTACCTGAATTGGGCTCTTATTGTAAAACTTAGTTGCCAAGTACTTGGGACCATAACTCAAGGTTGTTGGAGGATTGGTAGGTCCATTATCATAAGTAACACGATTATCAAGTGCAGATAATACACCAGTGAACGTCAAGAGCTGTAACAAAGTATATTTAGTTTCAACTATGTGAAAGTGTAGCAAACATAACAGATCATCTCATGGCTAAAGTTAGGAATATGGCAAATTGGTACCTCGGTGTAGATGGTGGTTGCATTGAGAGTTTGACCAGGCATTAGAGCAGTGAGAAATACAGCAACTGAAATCTTTTCTGGAAAGCTTTCCATGGCTTTAGAAATGGCAAAGCCACCAAATTCATGGCCTACAAGAACCACTTTTTCATGTGCAGGAAGTGAATCCATGAACTTCATTAGGGGACTAAAGTAATCAGACAAATGTGGGACTTCAAGGGCCTGCTTGGGGTTGATACCTGAAGCAGCCAAGTCAATAGCTGTGACATTATGCCCTGAAGATCTCATCAATGCCACAATCTTATACCAGGACCAGGCTCCATGGCTTGCCCTATGAACCAACACAAAGTGCTTCTTAGCTTAGGCCTGGCAAGGTTGCATTTGCATATGGCAACACAAGTATTAGAACTCCTAGACTTGTCAGAAACTTGCTTTTCTCCATATCTTTCTTCCCTTCATTTGAAAAATGAGCACATAAGATGAAACATTACATGGCAGCTTTATAGTTTGAGGAGTTTGGTTTCTGCTAACTTTCTTCCATACAGAAGCAACCTAAAGTTGGCTATTATTTGAGGAAGTGGGCAAGCAATGTAGTAGAAGCTGGTGCAAGCCTGGGGATTGTGGCCTCACTGTTAGTAGCCATAGCTTGGTTTGCCAAATTACATCCTACTACAGGCACTCCACTAAATGCTACTCAGTTTTTTGTTAAGTTTTGTCTTAATAAGAAAAAAGAACGAACCAGTAGACCAGAAGAAACTTGACTTACTTTGTCCTACAGTTGTTCTAATCTCGAGTGTCCGTTCAATTTAAATGATTCAATTATTGAGAAAAGTAGGAGCTTTAAGAGAAAAAGGGTCCTGGGAGGGAGTCATGAGGCAACAACAACACACCCAGGGAAATCCCACAAGTATGAGAGTGGCTATAATTTTAATGTTTTGGCTCATATGACCTCCGTATACTCTGAATCACTGATCATATATTTCCCATCTACTATTTTGACCTTCATTTCCTGCACTATTTATTCATATTGTTCTGATTCTTCAGCATCAACATCTATCTCCTCTTCCCATCGATGAGATTTAACTGAACTGAACTAAAATTCAGTAATTTCATGAAATAGAGGTTGTTTATTGATGTCAATTCCAAAAACTGAAATTACAATGGAAGAAAATAACAACTGAAAGAAAATTATTGAAATGTCAAATTTAACTATCTCGGTGATAGGACTTCCATAGAAGAACTGAGATAGCCATATAAATGCATCAGATATGTGAATTGACTGAAATTTTATCCTCAGTCTTACAGTCTCCTTATTCTTTTTTAATTTAAAGCTCTTATCTATACTTGTTGGCAATGCTCAGAAGAGTAGTAAAAAGTTGTTGGGGCTTAGACATCATGGTCACGTGGTCAGAGCCCTGGATCTCTTCCACTTCATCTGGTGGATTCTTTCAATCAGCAACTGTAAAAATTCCTTCTTCAGAGCTTTATTTTTGAGCCGCAACATTGAGCACTCACCTAACTGATTCATACCTTTTGCTTGAAAGAATTATCTCCTTAGAAACATTTTCTGAGCGGTATAAATAAAATATCCTTACTATAGTGTAGTGGCCAGCGCCAAATCCTAACACCAAGAATTGAAAAAAAACCTATTTAATTAGTTCCAAGTTGATGTTGTGATTAATTACTTGAATAAACCTGTAATTTGGATAAACTATTAAAATCTTCCAGTGGGTGATGCCTACTAAAAAAAATTGCGAAAGAAAAATATACTTGAGAATGCCTACCATTCTCATGACCAGAATAATAAAGGCAGCTTTATAATTAGAGGAGTTTGGTTTCTGCTAACTTACTTTCATGCTCAAGCAAACCCACAGTAACTATTATTTGAGGGATTTGAGTTTTAGGGGAGTTTGACTTTTGCTAACTTACTTCCATGCACAAGAAATTGTAGTAGGGGTTGGTGCAAGCCTAGGGAGTGTCCTCTCTATTAGTATCCATGCTAGGCTAAGCAAGGTACCTTTGGGAGGGCTAGGCTTGTGACTTCTTGGTTTGGCAAAGCACATCCTACAACAGGAACTTCACTAAATGCTATTATCGTCTTCAGTAAGGAATGTTTAACTCTGTGATCATCTGATCTAAAAGTTAAGTTTAAGTTATTAGACAAAATAATGAACTGAAATCATATTTTTAGTTGCACTTTATTCTGTCTATCACAAGAACAGAAGACATCTTGAACAGATTTCTCAATCATTATCATTGGACTACCATATTGCATCACCTAAATCAACAGTTCTTAGCTATACTTGTTGGCAATGCTCAGAAGAGTAGTATAAAGTTGTTGGGGCTTAATTAGACATCATGGTGTGGTCAGAGCCCTGGATCTCTTCCACTTCATCAGGTGGATTCTTTTCAATCATTAACCGTAAAAATTCCTTCTTAAAAGCTTTACTTTCAGTAGCAACAATGAACACTCACCTAACTGATCCATACTTTTTGCTTTAAAGAACTATCTCCTTAAACATCTTCTGCGCTGTATAAATAAAAGGGAAAAGGCTCAAACATGCCACAGAACTTTGAGAAAAGACTTATTTATGTCATCCCTTAAAAGTTTGGCTTATCTATGGCATTGCTGATTGGGAAAAACTCAATTCATGCCATTATTTTTTAACTCCAATTTTGCAAAATAATTTTTACACGTGGCCAATTATAATTCGGCCATGTAATTAATTTTATTTTAAAAAAATTCTAAAATTATTTGTGAAGTTAAAATTTTTTACCCATATTAAAAAATAATATTTCAAAAGAAATGGAAATCAATCCTAAAATTTTGAAAATCTGCTTTGATTTGTGTTTTTGTTGTTGTTTTGACACTAGATCTTTGTTCCCTAGTGTTTTTTGAGTCTATGTTCAAAATTTCAAGTGTTTTAGAGTTGTGGAAAAAATTTTACCATCAAAGAATGTTGAAGTTTTGAAACTTTGAAGAAATGTCAAGTGGGTCTTGATGAGTTAGGTTGAATTCGAGCTCAAAAGATATTGAGTTTTGGTATTTAGCTCGGAGGGAAGCTATTCTTCAAATTTGAGGTGATTTCGTGAAGAATTGAAGAAGTTGGAAATTTGATAATTCTTGGTGTTCTTCATGTGTTCTTGTAGGAAATAAACCAAGAATCGGATTCCTAAGTAGTTTAGGATTCCTTACTAGTTTAGGATTTGTTATTTATGGTATTTACTTATTTATTGTTTAATTAGGATTTGTTAGTTTTATAGTTTCCTAGTCCTAGTTTACTTTGATTGTTAGTTCTATAAATAGGGGTGCCTTATTACATATTTTCAATGTAGTGAGAGATACATTCATTGTGTAGAGATATACATTCAAGGTACAAAAATACAAGAGTCGTTGAGTTATTGAATAAAAGCCTCTTACAAAATCATTGTGGTGGGTCTTTCACTTGTGCATATATTATTACCTTGGGTAATTTTATTTCCTTCAAATTGGTATCAGAACTTGCGTGAGATCTTTATAAAAGCTTGTGTGGGATCATTATAAAAGCTTGTGTGAGATCCTTATAATAGTCGTGTGTGAGATCCAACATATACAAAAGAATATGGATATTCCATATTTACCCTAATGTCTCGGTTTTGTGTTTGATGGCAAAAATAATTTTGAGAGTTGATATCAACAGATGAAGATTTTTTCAAAACTGTTGGACTATGGTCCATTATTGATATTGGATTAGTGGATGCCCCAGAGGGCACAACATTGACTGGTGAAGCTGCAAAACAATTGGAAAAAAATAGAAAATTGAATTATAAGGCATGGTTTTACCTTGATAGAACGGTCGGATTGTGTGTATATAATAAAATTTTATATGCTACGTCAGCAAAGGAGGCTTGGACAATTTTAACAAAAACATATCGACGTGTTTCAGACGTGAAGAGAGAAAAACTTCAAGAACTTTGGGAACAGTTTGAGTTGGCTCAGATGAAACCAACAGAAACAATCAAAGATTTTTTTACAAGAATTAAAGAAATTGTCAATGGTATAAGGATCAATGGAGAAATATTAGAAGAAGTTAAAGTTGTTGAAAAGATATTAAATTCTCTACGTTTAGAGTTTCTAATCAAGAAGAAAGATATTGAGTCTACTCGAAATCTGAATACCTTGAAGCTTGATGATCTAGAAGGTGAATTGGTGACATATGAGATGTCCCTGAATCAACAGATGACAGAAACACTTAATGAAGCGTTGCCAGAAAAGGTGAGTCAACTTAATCCAAGAGAAGAGATATCAAACTGGGTTAAGACAAATCAAAGATGTCAAAATTTCATAGGTAGAGGACGAGAAAATAGAGATGTGATAGTGGAGGATGAAGACCAAAGAAAGGATGATAAAGAAGAGATATTGAGTTTGATAGAAATAAATGAAGAAGACCAAAGAAAGGATGATCAATTAAAAAAAGAAGAAGAATCATCAAATCTGATAGAAATATATGAAGAAGATCAAAGTTTAAAAATTATGGAAAAAGGAAAGGAAGATAGATGTAATTTTCATTGCGGTATAGATGCTTTTAATTGCAAAGAAGACTTCAATAGTGGTCAATCTAATAAATCAATAATTTCTGAAACAACTAAACAGAAAAATTTGGTGGAAACTGATGTTGCTTAGATAGAGGTTAGTAATTTAACCCATGAGACATGTAGTAGACATGATTGGTCTATACAAAGTGAAGCTATTGAAAAAGAAATTGAAATACTCACTATTGTCTCACAAGAAAAATTAGTTGAAGCTTTTGAAGATGAAGCTGGTAATAAAAGAAGCAAAAGTGTTCACCAAGAGCAAGTTTTTGATGATCTACCCAAAATTGAAGCAAAAACAATTGAAGTTCTAGATCCACAATTAAAGTGCATGATTATGAATAGTGAAGATACAATCAACTCTGAATCATTATTTAAAATTATAAGTTTTGAAGAGGATGAAAAATTATTTGTTGAGGATCCTACTCTACCATATACACAATCAACTGGTGTTGAATTGACATGCAAGATCAAGTACAAATCAATTGGAGAAGCAGACGATTTTAAGGCAAGAATGGTTATTCAAGAATACAAGAAAAGAAAAAAATATGATAATGATATTGTTAAAATATTAAATATGAAGAAAGTCAAATTGATCTTGAATTCTGCTGAAGAGAGATTGAAGTTGACCGAAGATGACACACACGATTTTGTTGATGCTACATATTTCAGAAAGTTGAAGAAGATGCTGGGCATGGTCACATTTGAAGATCTTGGTTTAAGGGAGGCTTTGTAGGAAATAAACCAAGAATCGGATTCCTAAGTAGTTTAGGATTCCTTACTAGTTTAGGATTTGTTATTTATGGTATTTACTTATTTATTGTTTAATTAGGATTTGTTAGTTTTATAGTTTCCTAGTCCTAGTTTACTTTGATTGTTAGTCCTATAAATAGGGATGCCTTATTACATATTTTCAATGTAGTGAGAGATACATTCATTGTGTAGAGATATACATTCAAGGTACAAAAATACAAGAGTCATTGAGTTATTGAATAAAAGTCTCTTACAAAATCATTGTGTTGGGTCTTTCACTTGTGCATATATTATTACCTTGGGTAATTTTATTTCCTTCAGTTCTTGATGTTCTTGAGGAAGAAGAAGCAAAAAAAGTATATTTAATCCAAAACCTCAATTGAAAAGTGTTACAAGTTATTTGGAGTCTTGTTGAGGTAAAAAATGGTTTTGCAAAAATCGGAATTAAAAAATAATGACATGGATGGGCGCTTTCTCAAAAGGCAATGACATAGATGAACCAAACTTTTAATGGATGGCATAAATGAGTTTTTTCTCATAGTTTGATGACATATTTGAACTTTTCCCAAAAACTTATTTAGTGATGGAGTTACAGTTTTATGCTTTAAGTTAATCGTTTGTTTGCAAAATTTAGTATTTATTTGGAATGAACTTCCAAAATTTCTTTTTTTTAAGCCACTAGGTTGACCCTCAATGTATTGTTATTAGAGCTGTCCAGTCAGTGCATCGAGGCAAATGGCCTCAGTGAGATCAATGAACTATTGTTCATCTATAGCATACTCCACATTCATATGTTCTAATTCTTCAGTATCAACTCGTATGTCCTCATCCCCATCGACGCGATTTAACTGTTTGGTCTTGAACCAAATTGAACTAAAAATCAGTAATTATAGGAAATAGAGGTTATTTATTAATGTCACTTCCAAACACTGAAATTCCAACAAAAGGGAACAACAGCTGAAATATCAAATTAACTAGGACTTGTATGAAAGAACTGAGATCACCATATAAATGCATCACATATGTGAATTGACTGGAATTTTATTCTCAGCCTTACACATGTCCCTCTTATTCTTCTTAATCAACAACTATTAGTTATACTTTTTGGCAATTCTCATAAGACTAGTAAAAAGTTGTTGGGGCTTAGACATCATCATCATTGTGTAAGAGCCGTGGATCTCTTCCACTTCATCTGGTGGATTTTTTTCAATCATCAACAGTTGAAATTCCTTCGTCGGAAGTCTATCTTCAACGGCAACAATGAACGCTCGCCTAACTGATCCATACCTTTTGTTTGTAATAACTACCTCCTTAGAGAAGTATCTTCCACACTGTAATAGCGTGTTGGCCTTACTAGTGTATAGGCCAACGTCAAATCCTAACACCAACAAGGAAAAAACGATTTAAATCAGTTCCAAGTTGTTGTCGCCATTAAGTACTTGAATAGATCTATAATTTGGATAAACTCTTGAAATATTCCAATCGGTGAAGCCTACTAATAATTTTTGGCGAAAGAAGTCACTTTAGGGCCATTCTCATGACCAGAATAACAAAACTTATTGGCTATTTCAATAATAGTATATATTTGAATTATGCTTTGCTTACCTGAAATGGACTCTGCTGGTACATATTAGTTTCCATGTACTTAGGACCTAGGATGAAGGTTGTTGGAGGATTCGTAGGACCATTATTGTATATAAAACGATTATCAGGTTGAGATACTGACCTGATTAACTGTAACAAAGTATATTTAGTTTCAAACATGTAAAAGCGTAACAAACATAACAGATCATCTTATTGCTGAAGTTGGAAATATGGAACATTGGTACCTCAGTGTAGACTGTGGTTACATTGATTTTTGGACCAGGCATCAGAGCAGTGACAAATACAGCAACTGAAATTTTTGCTGGAAAGGTTTCCATGGCTTTAGAATTGGCGAGTCCACCATAGTTATGGCCTACAAGAACCACTTTTTCATGTGCAGGAAGAGAAGCCATGAACTCCATTAGCGTACTCAAGTAATCAGAATAATTTGGGACTTGGAAGGTCTGTTTCGGGTTGATTCCTGAAGCAGCCAAGTCCAGAGCTGTGACATTATGCCCTGAAGATCTCAGCAATGCCACAATCTTGTACCAGCACCAGCCTCCATGGCCTGCCGTATGAACTAGGCAACTAGCACAAAGTGCTTCTTAGCTTTAGGCTCTGACAAGGTTGCATTTGCATATGACGACAAAAGTATTAGAACTACTAGACTTGTTAGAAACTTGGTTTTCTCCATATCTTTTTCCTTCTTTTGAAGAATGAGCACATTATATGAACAATTACAAGGATAGCTTTATAATCCGAGGAGTTTGGTTTCTGCAACTTACTTCCATGCAGAAACAATGTAGTATGTAGGGGCTGGTACAAGCCTAGGGATTGTGGTCTCTCTAATAATAGTCATGCTTGGCCTATGAAAAATTATGAGCCACCCACTGGCATGTTTTCAGGGCAGATCAATTTGGGCAAACTCCACCTTAATTCATCAAAAAGTTGGGCTGTTTTTGACCAACTATGTAGTCCATAGACCATATTGATCCATAAGATTACTAATCAATCTTTTTTTCTCATTATTTATTTGATAAATTAGATTTAACCAACAATGAAAAAAATGTTTTATTTAGTAATTAACAAAAAAAAAAATAATTAAACTTAATTGTTAGAATTAGGGTGTTGGGCTATGACCTGTTACTTAGTTCATCTCAACCCAGTAACCTTCAAAGTTTGGGCGGGTCATTTTATTGATCCTGCCCACTTTGGACCTCCAAATTTAGCTCAAACTTCCCATTTGACTCCTCTACATATACTGAATATGAGCCAAAACTATTGGATTCGAATGAACCCATATATTTATCTCAACGTTTGCCCCTGTTTCTATTGAATGTTTTTCTTGGTAGTTTAATCATTCACCAAGTCAACTAAAGGAAGAGATAAATAATTAAAAAGCTCGGCTGTCTTAAAATCATGACCATGTAATCTAATCCTTCAACTTCTTCCACTGGATCAATCATCCATTCTTTAAGTCCACTGGGCTACCTTATCTTCATCATATACAATAAACACTCAAGTAACACATCCATAATTCTGTTATGACAAAGCTAGTTTCTTTGCAATGTCTTATTCATGTACAAATACAGTGATCATAGAGAATGAAAATGGATCTTTAATTTGCATTGGTTTGTTATTCATATACTGATGAGATTTAACTGTTTGGTCTTTAACCTATATTAAGTAATTACATGAAATAAAGGTTGTTTATTGATGTCAATTCCGCACTGAAAATAGAATGAAAGGAAATAACAATGGAAAGAAAATGATTGAAATGTCAAATTGATTAGCATGATAATAAGGACTTCCATGAAAGTACTGAGATCTCCATATAAATGCATTAGATATGTGAATTGACTCAAGTTTTATTCTCAGCCTTACACATGTCCCCCTTATTCTTCTTAATTAACAGCTTTTATTTGAGGCATTTGATTTTTAGAGGAGTTTGACTTCTCAAGTTGGCTATTATTTGAAGAAGTGGGCAAGCAATGTAGTAGGGGCTGGTGCAAGCCTAGGGAGTGTGGCTTCTCTATTAGTAGCCATGCTTGGCCATGCAAGGTACCTTTGGGATTGCTAGGCTTGTGAGTTCTTAGTTTGCCAAAGCACATCCTACTACAGGCACTCCACTAAATGCAATTATCGTCTTCGGTAAGTAGTGTTTAACTCTGTGATCATCTGATGTAAAAGTTAAAGTTATTAGAGAATTAAATAGTGAACTGAAATCAAAATTTCAAACAACATTTTAGTTGCACATTAATCTGTCTATCACAAGAACAGAAGACATCTTGAACAGATTTCTCAATCATTGCCTTCATTTAACTACCATCTTGCATCACCTAAATATATTAGTATTTCAATTCGTCAAATAAGAAAAAAGAACGAACCAACAGACTAGTTCGCTAATTGGTTTCATACTTTATGATCTCTCCTTCTCTGTTTGTTGATTTATTAAACTGTGCGTTGCTCGGGAATCCACCACGACCACAAACTTCTTTTTCTTAGCCACTCCCTCGACACCATTCATGAGATTTAACCAAATTGAACTAAAACTCAGTAATTATAGGAAATAGAGGTCGTTTATTCATGTAAGTTCCAAACACTGAAATTACAATGAAGGAAATAACAACCGAAAGAAAATGATTGAAATGTCAAATTAACTAGGACTTCTATGGAAGAAGTGAAATTGCCATATAAATGCATCAAGATATGTGAATTGTCTGAAGTTTTATTCTCAACCTTATACTTGTCCCACTTATTCTTCTTAACTAACAGCTATTACTTATATTTGTTGGCAATGCTCAGAAGAGTAGTAAAAAGTTGCTGGGGCTTAGACATCATGGTCACGTGGTCAGAGCCCTGGATCTCTTTCACTTCATCAGGTTGATTCTTTTCAATCATCAAACGTAAAAATTCCATCTTAAAAGCTTTATTTTCAGGAGCAACAATGAACACTCGCCTAACTGATCCATACCTTTTGCTTGAAAGAACTATCTCCTTAGAAACATTCTCCGCGCTGTATAAATAAAATGGCCTTACTAGAGTAGTGGCCAACTCCAAATCCTAACACCAACAAGGAAAAAAACCGATTTGAATCAGTTCCAAGTTGATTTTGCAAATAGATCTGTAATCTGGATAAACTATTAAAATATTCCCATAGGTGATGCCGATTAATAGTTTTTGGCGAAAGTAGTCACTTTAAGGCCATTCTCATGACCAGAATAACAGAGTTTATTAGCTATATATTTCAATTACAGTATATATTTGTATTATGATTTTCTTACCTCAATTGGGCTCAGTTGATAAATATAAGTTCCCAAGTACTGCGGACCTAGGATGACGGTGGTTGGAGGATTTGTAGGTCCATTATCATATGTAACACGAGTACCAAGTTGAGTTATTACTGCATTGATTGCCTATAACCAAGTATACTATTTAGTTTCAAACATGTAAAAGTTTAAGCAAACATAACAGATCATCTCATGGCTGTAGTTGGGAATATGGAAATTGGTACCGTAGTGTAGACGGTGGTTGCATTGATATTTGGACCAGGCATTAGACCACTGAGAAATACAGCAGCTGAAATCTTTTCTGGGAAGGTTTCCATGGCTTTAGAAATGCCGAGTCCACCAAAGCTATGGCCTACAAGAACTACTTTTTTATCAGCAGGGAGTGAAGCCATGAATCCCATTAGCGGACTCAAGTAATCAGAAAAATGTGGGATTTCGAGGGCCTGTTTCGGGTTGATCCCTGAAGCGCCGAAGTCCAGAGCTGTGACATTATGCCCTGAAGATCTCATCAACGCCACAATCTTGTACCAGGTCCAGGCTCCGTGGCCTGCCGTATGCACTAGCACAAAGTGCTTCTTAGATTTAGGCCCTGGCAAGGTTGCATTTGCATACGGCAACAGAAGTATTAGTACTAGACTTGTCAGATACTTGCTTTTCTCCATATTATTTTCCCCCTTCTTTTGAAGGATGAGCACATAATATGAAACATTACATGGCAGCTTTATAGTTGGAGTTTGGTTTCTGCTAACTTTCTTACACACAGAAGCAACCTAAAGTTGGCTATTATTTGAGGAAGTGGGCAAGAAATGTAGTAGAGGGTGGTGCAAGCCTGGGGATTGTGACCTCACTATTAGTAGTCATGCTTGGCCCAGCAAGATGCCTCTTGGTTTGCCTAAACTAAATGCTACTCAGCTTTTCTTTAAGTTTCGTCTTATTAAGAAAAAAGAATGAACCAGTAGACCAGTTCACTAATCGGTTTCATACTTTATGATCTCGTGCGCTATAAATGGTAACAGTGATACATAAAAAGTGTAAGGAACTTGGTTTTCCTTGTCCTACAGTTGTTCTAATCTCAAGTCTCCGTTCAACTTAAATGATTTAATTGTTGAGAAAAGTAGGAGCTTTAAGAGAAAAAGGGTCCTGGGAGGGGGTCATGTGAGTGGCTATAATTTTAATGTTTTGGCTCACATGACCTCCTTATACTCTGAGTCACTGATCATATATTTCCCATCTACTACCATGACCTTCATTTCCTGCACTATTTATTCATATTGTTATGATTCTTCAGCATCAACATCTATCTCCTCTTCCCATTGATTAGATTTAACCGAATTGAACTAAAATTCAGTAATTTCATGAAATAGAGGTTGTTTATTAATGTAATTCCAAAAACTGAAATTACGAAGGAAGAAAATTATTGAAATGTCAAATTTAACTAGCTCGGTAATAGGGCTTCCATAGAAGAACTGAGATCAGGTATGTGAATTGACTGAAGTTTTATTATCAGCCTTACAAATGTCCACTTATTCTTTTTAATTAACAACTCTTATCTACACTTGTTGGCAATTCTCAGAAGAGTAGTAAAAAGTTGTTGGGGCTTAGACTTCATCATCATTGTGTCAGAGCCCTGGATCTCTTCCGCTTCATATGGTGGATTCTTTTCAATCAGAAACTGAATAAATTCCTTCTTCAGAGCTTTATTTTCAGCAGCAACAATGAGCACTCGCCAAACTGATCCATACCTATTATTTGAGTGATTTGAGTTCTAGGGGAGTTTGACTTTTGCTAACTTACTTCCACGCACATGCAATCGTAGTAGGGGCTAATGCATGCCTGGGGACTGTGGCCTCTCTATTAGTAGCCATCTTGGTCAAGCAAGGTACCTTTGCATCATTGGGATTGCTAGGCTTGTGACTTTTTGGGTTTGCCAAAGCACATCCTACTACAGGCACTCCACTATATGCTACTATCGTCTTCGGTAAGTAGTGTTTAACTCTGTGATCATCTGATCTAAAAGTGTAAGTTATTAGAGAAATAGTAAATGATCTGAAATTAAAATTTTGAACAACATTTTAGTGGCACTTTAATCCATCTATCACAAGAACAGAAGACATCTTTTAATGTTTTGGATCGCATGAACTCCTTACATTCTGCTACT
>JAGDQO010002187.1:0-17516 GCA_018342035.1 Solanum appendiculatum | reverse complement strand
AAAAAGGCTATGGATAATCTTGAAGATTATACTGAGACTCAGATAATGCAGCTAATCAGCGACGCCGCATCGTCTGGAAGTAGTAATGGGGACATGTGCGATCTCAAAGGAATAGCACAGTCATATGTGGACCCCGATTATGAATAGGAACTTGGCTCTTGAGAAAAGTAGAGACCAAAGGTCGGAATTACTTTTTGAAAAGAGACATATTACTATTCCTAAAAGGAATCCTACAACTTTACTTTATAAAAGTAAGAACCCACTCACCGACAATCACTTTAATTTGTCTATCTTTAATTATTGTAAAGAAAGGATCCTTGTCTTATAAAAGGATCTCTCTCTTCTCTTTGGAAGGCATCAGCTATTGTACCCAATACTGAAAACCTCTCTCTCTCTCCCTATGTTTTTAATGCTTCCGCCTGTAGCTCTTTCATGTTGATGTTCATATAAATAAAAATCTGTGAGTTTTTATTAATCTCTTTTGTTCTTCGTATAAATCTTGTCGTATTTTACTAATACAACATCGGAGGATTACCGCCGATCCGTTATTGGTATCAAAGCCATGTTGGCAGTATACGTACCTAGCATGAGCAGCTAAGTACATATACTGTCTGGGGCATGACAAAATTTATATTAATTTATGAATTGATTATTTAAGCTTTGATTAATCTATTTTAATATTTTAATATGTTATTTGATATTTTGTTCTTAATCTTGTTTCTATAACTGGTGTGAGGTGTTCATTCTTCTCTAAGTGTGTGAGGTAACCGAATAATACCCGGTTCATACGTTGGCTAGCCGAATTGAATAGGTCGGCAAGCTAGGAGAGCGTTAGACCTTGTATGGTGATCCCGTAGCCAAGATAACTCTAGAGAAAGAACAGATGTAAAACCAAGAGAACCTCCCTTAGAAACTAAGATCCAGATCTTTAATATCTCTTTGCATATTTTTATATTATTATTGATTGATCATGCTTGAATTATCTGTTTCTATTTTAATATATTTTTGTCTATAAGTCCTTAAGACAGTATCATTTAAAAATGGAAACCAACCAGCATATTTTAAACAGTGTTAACCTATCTTCTCAAGCAACTAAGATTGCTAAACTTGAAAATGATCTTCAAAACTGGAATATACCAGAGGAACCTTTTAAAGCTATTTATCATTTAGGTAAATTTAATTTATTTGTTAATCACAATATTAAAACTTGTGAATCAACTGTTGCTATTAATAATTCTCTTGAAATTATTCGTTTGTTGAATGCTAACGATATTAATCGTTATAAAAATAAATTCAATTATTTGCATATTGGTTTAGTGCAAGTTGCTGTTAAGCCCCTGTTCAGGAAAGGCTTAGATATTCCTATTTGTGTCCTCCTCAGAGATGACAGATTTCTTAATTTTGATGATTCGCTGTTAGGTGTTCTTCAAAGTAATCTAGCCGATGGCCCGGTTTACTTTAATTGTTATCCTAACTTTTCAATAGACATTAATGATCCTAATGTCATGGATTCTTTGACGCTGAATGTCAAAACAAAAAATCTAAATAGCAAAGCCAATACTCGAGAGATAGCGATTATCTACAGAGTATATTATCGGCTTATGTCTACTACTCTTGCACCAAAGGCTCGAATTGAGAGCCAAAAGGGTGTAACCATGCGCATGGAGGCCAATCATGAGCATAGTTCAATATTCGTTCCTAGATTGATCAATTGGAATGACATTCTGTCTAACGACGAATGGCATTTTGATGCTATCACTCAACCTTTTTCCTCTCATTCAGAGAGATCTCGCAGTGAAAGGGTAATTCAATACCCTGATGGTTCTATAGATCTAAAATTCCTTGAGAATTCTTTATCCAGAACTGCTTCTAGAAGAGCGTCTTGTTCGTCTGTCCCAGTTAGGATGGCTCCTTATTCGCCATCTGCTCCTTCGAGGACTGCTCCTCACCCACCCTCTTCTTCAAAAACCCCGGAGGATGATGAAGATGAAAAACTTATCCATAGAGATAATGACAAAGGAAAAGTTACTGGTGTGGATTTTTCGGGAAATGTCCCTAAAGTCTATTATCAAGAAATCCCTGGTAGTCCTACAGCCAATGAAATGGAACCACCTCCAAATCGAAAAGATTCGGTACCTGATCATTTAAAGATGCTCAAATCTGAAAAGGATTTTATTCCTAATCCTCAGACTCTGCAAGAATCTTGGACTCATCCTAATAACCAAATCAACAGAGATTGGTATAAGGATACTTATACTCTCAAAGAAAGAGAAAATTTTGCAAATTCTTGGATAATGGATATGAAAAGAATTGGTTGCGAAATAGACTTCTTTAAGTGGTTTGAAATGACTGGAAAAATTGATAATCAAAAAGATTCTCTTAAAGTCATTATCAACAAATGGTACACTACTTCAAACAAAGTGATTGAAGATGTTACTCCTCCTCTTGAAGGAATAAGTATCCCGATTTCTGGAACTATTATAAAAGCTTCTCCTTTCAAAATCCTCTCCGAAGAAAAACCTTCTGTCATTGCTACCAATCTCGATATCAACAAGATTATAGAACAGAATAATTACACAAATCAAATTCTTCATGTCGTTTCTAGACAAATTGAAGATTCCAAAGAAAGAGCCTCTTTTTCAGGAAGGCCTGTCCCTCTATCTTCTACAAACAGCAGTCAGAAAATAGACCCAAATCCTATATTCAAAATCAATGAATTTTCCAGAGAAAATTATCCTAAGCTCAAAAATACCTTTGATATTTCTGACAACATTTTGGATAAAATTAATGAGAAACTAGCCAATTTCTCTATATCTGATAAAAGAGCTGCTTTCAGAACTTCTACCAGCACCAGTGGTAAAATACTTTCTACTATCAAAGAAAATATTGTCCAAAAACTCTCCAATGATAGATTTCATAACCGAAAAAACTATCATAAAAGACCTTCTTTCCCAGACCTTCAATATGAGGAAAACGCTTTTCTCTCCACTTCTTCTCATGAAGGAAGTAGTATAACAGAATGGAACATAGATGGTCTAGCAGAACATCAGATCTATAATAAACTCCACGAGATGGGGATAGCAATCACAGCTTACAAAATAAGAAATTCTTCTGATAGAGAAGCTGCTTCAATGATCGTTGCAGGATTCACTGGAATGTTAAAACATTGGTGGGACAATTATGTTTCAGAAGAAACTAAGAGAACTATTTATGATACTCATGCTACTGAGATTGTTATTAAAATGGAAGGAACTAATGAAGTTCCTACTGAAGTTTTTAAAGAAGATGCTTGTGCTACTCTTCTCTACCATATAGCAAAGCATTTTATAGGAGAACCTAAGTTGTTTCAAGACAGGAGTCTCCAAATCCTCAACAATATCAGCTGTCCTTCTTTAGATGATTTTACCTGGTATAAATACAATTTTATGCAGAAGGTAATGATCAGACCAGATTGTCATTTAGACTTTTGGAAAGAAAGATTTGTGAGCGGACTTCCACCACTTTTTGCTGATAAAGTAAGAACAAAAATTCAAGATAGGAATGAAGGAAAAATTCCTTATGATCAAATGACTTATGGAGATCTCATTAGTGTTATAAACACTGTTGGATTAGAACTTTGTACAGATATTAAGTTGAAGCATCAACTTAAGAAGGAAAAGTCTTCGTCAAGAAGAGAATTAGGAAGTTTCTGTCAAGACTTCGGGTTTGTTTCTCTAACACCTCCTTCAAGAAAAATTAGGAAGGAGAACAAGGAAAATAAGAAAACTCATCGTAGTAAGTCTAGAAGAACTTCTGAAAAGGATTACAAAAAATTTTCCAAAAGAAGAAAAAAGCATAAAGGATTTAAGAAATCCAAAGAGGATGTATGTTGGACTTGTGGAAAATCTGGCCATAGAGCTAGTGAATGCAGGTCTGGTAAACAGAAGAAGATCAACAGTCTTGAAATAGACGAAGCAATCAAAGAAAAGCTTTTTTCTATTCTTGAAGAACCTTTATCCGATTCTTCAAATAATTCTGCTGAATATAGCGACGAAGAAGATATCAACGTCGATTATGATTCAGATTCTAGCCAATCGGGAAAAAACTGTAACTGCACAGAGGCTTTCTGTGTTTGTGATGATATTCCTCAAGTCAGAGTCCTTAGCAATGACTCTAAAGAAGTTCTCTTCGACATTATTGAACATATTGATAATGAAGAAGCTAGGAAAAAATATCTTATAGAACTCAAGAATATTATTCTCAACCAAAAGGAAAAGCCCAAAGCTCGTACTATGGTTGAACCTTTTAGCATGAAGCAAATCATGAATAGGTTCGAAAGAAATGCAGAACCTACCATTTCTGATCTTCATCATGAAGTCAAAACTCTTAAAGAAGAAATCAAAGACATTAAATTCAGACTTGGGAAAGTCGAAACTGATGTCATTGCTGATAAAATCCTCAAAGAGATTGCCAAACAAAACCTCGATGAAGAAACAGAAGATATCCCTGAAAAGGATAACTTAGATTATCCTCCTTTCAATATTGATCTTTCTGCCACACCCACTCCTAATATCGCGACTACCTCTTGTCCAGGTATCGATGTTATTACTTCTGTTAAACCTCAGAGTCATCATATACCTATTAAGATTGTTGTCAATAAAGATTTTGTTATTAATAAAATTGCTTTGCTTGACAGTGGTGCAGATAGAAATTGCATTGTTAAAGGTATTGTTCCTACTAAGTACTTAGAAAAAAGTACTTCTAAATTATATTCTGCTACCGGTGAGTTGCTAAAAATTAATTATAAGCTTTCTAAAGCTCATATTTGTAACAATAATATTTGTTTAACAAATGATTTTATTATTACTGAAGATATTAATGAAGATATTATTCTTGGAATACCTTTTATCACACAGATAAAACCTTTTGTTACTAATTTAAGTGGTATTACTACTTCCATTATGGGAAAAGAATTACATTTTCCTTTTGTTAAAACTCTTTCCCAAGATGAAAGTAATTTTATCAGAGAAAAAACGGTTTTCCGAATAAACTCTTTATCTCAGCATGTTCATTTTCTCAAAAATGAAATAAAAATTAAAAAAATTGAGCAAATTTTAAAAACCCCGGAGATAATTACTAAAATATCTAATCTTCACAAAAAATTTGAAGAAGAAATTTGCTCTGATTTTCCTAATGCTTTTTGGGAAAGAAAAAAGCATATTGTTGATTTACCTTATATTGAAGGTTTTAATGAACAAGCTATTACAACTAAGGCTAGACCTATTCAAATGAATCATGAATTACTTGATTATTGTAAAAAAGAAATTGATAATTTGCTGAAAAATAAAATTATTAATGTTTCTAAATCTCCTTGGAGTTGTTCGGCTTTCTATGTCAACAATAGTGCTGAAAAAGAAAGAGGAGCACCTAGACTTGTTATAAACTATAAACCTTTGAATGCTGTTTTAAAATGGATTAGGTACCCGATACCTAATAAAAGAGATTTATTAAAACGAACTTATAAGGCTAATGTTTACAGCAAGTTTGACATGAAGTCTGGTTTTTGGCAAATTCAAATTGCTAACAAAGATAAATATAAGACTGCTTTCAATGTCCCATTTGGACAATATGAATGGAATGTTATGCCTTTTGGACTCAAGAATGCTCCTTCTGAGTTCCAAAATATCATGAATAACATTTTTAATGATTATAGTTATATGTCTATTGTTTATATTGATGATGTGCTTATCTTTTCTGATGATATTGATTCGCATTTTAAACATCTTAATACTTTCTTTAAGATTGTTAAAAGTAATGGTTTGGTTGTTAGTGCCAAAAAGATTAAACTCTTTCAAACCTTTATAAGATTTTTAGGCCATGATCTTTATCAAGGTAGTTATAAACCTATCTGTAGAGCCATTGAGTTCTCCTCTAAGTTTCCTAATGAGATTATTGATAAAACCCAGTTACAGAGGTTTTTAGGAAGTTTAAATTATGTTGCTGATTTTATTCCTAAAGTCAGACAAGTTTGTGAACCTTTATATAAAAGGCTCAAGAAAAATCCTGTCCCTTGGGGAGATGATCAAACTCAGGCAGTCATAACTGTTAAGAAATTAGTTCAGAGTCTTCCTTGTCTAGGAATCCCTAATCCTAATGATTTTATGATTGTAGAAACTGATGCTTCTGACTTAGGATATGGAGGTATCCTGAAACAAAGAAGTTCTTTAGAATCTCCTGAACAATTAGTTCGTTTTACTTCAGGAATCTGGAATTCTGCTCAAAAGAATTATTCAACTGTTAAAAAGGAAATCTTGTCTATAGTGCTATGTATCACAAAATTTCAAGATGACTTAATAAACAAAGAATTTTTATTAAGAGTTGATTGTAAATCGGCTAAAGAAATTTTACAAAAGGATGTAAAAAATTTGGTTTCAAAGCAAATATTTGCTAGATGGCAAGCTCTACTATCTAGCTTTGATTTTCAAATTGATTTTATAAAAGGAGAAAATAATTCTTTACCTGATTTTCTAACAAGAGAATTTTTACAGGGAAAAAATGAGGCCTTTCAAGCCTAATACTCCTTCAAAAGAAGGAAAACCCATGGAAAAACCATTTGTCTTACCCCCTTTAACACCGGCAAAAACCCCACAAAGACCGGTATTCGATAATAGATTCACTATGCTCGCGGACTATCCAAAATTGCCCGCTCCACCTCCCAATCCTACCAAATTGATACAACTAAGGCCAAATAGACCTTTAGCTCCTGGAGCATCAAGTTCTAATGTCCAAACCAAAGACAATTATACAATGAAGACCCCTGAGTCATTCGCTCAAGCTGTTAAGCCTGAATTACCTATTCCCACTCCAACTACTATCCCAAAGGAAGAAAAGTTTGATTTTGTAACAACTCAAATGTTACCCCTACTGGCTCTAGACAGAGAGTTCGAAAATCTTGAGATTGGAACTCTTATTAAACCTTGCTACACAGATGGTAACTTTGTTGATACAGATTGTTCTTACAAAACTAGAAAGTTTTACGAAGCTATTTTGGTAGACACAGAATCCATAGAGATTGAACATAACCGGGATGAGCAAAATCCTGATTTTATCAGATATTCTAGATTTACTATCAAGAGGATCTTATCACCATTCGAGTGGTACACTGATCATTTACACACTCCAGTATCTTTATCCATGCCTCACAGGCCACAAACTTACAATTGGCATGACTACAAAGCAGCCTGGTTTAATTTTATGTATCTTAGACCAAGACACACTTGGTTTATTAAATATTGCCCTAAAGTAATTAAGTCAATTATTCCCAAATGGTTCTACGAATGGTGGAACATTTTTGGAGGAAATCTGCAGATATTACCACAACAATTTCACATCAGGTTCACTGAGTTCCAGAGTACTCCAGAAATATCTACTCTCCCAGAGTATATCAAATTATGTAAGTTCTTTATCAAGAAAAGAATTTCTTATATTATTTCTTGGAATTTTACCAAGGTAGAAATAGATAAAATACGCTTCTTAGCTAAAGAAGTAATGATCAAAGGGTGGACTCCTAAGCCAACCGGAATTAAGCCTACTATTAACATATCAGTCGTCAAACAAAAGACTTCTAAAGATGAACTCAAAGCAAAGCTCAAAAAGGCTATGGATAATCTTGAAGATTATACTGAGACTCAGATAATGCAGCTAATCAGCGACGCCGCATCGTCTGGAAGTAGTAATGGGGACATGTGCGACCTCAAAGGAATAGCACAGTCATATGTGGACCCCGATTATGAATAGGAACTTGGCTCTTGAGAAAAGTAGAGACCAAAGGTCGGAATTACTTTTTGAAAAGAGACATATTACTATTCCTAAAAGGAATCCTATAACTTTACTTTATAAAAGTAAGAACCCACTCACCGACAATCACTTTAATTTGTCTATCTTTAATTATTGTAAAGAAAGGATCCTTGTCTTATAAAAGGATCTCTCTCTTCTCTTTGGAAGGCATCAGCTATTGTACCCAATACTGAAAACCTCTCTCTCTCTCCCTATGTTTTTAATGCTTCCGCCTGTAGCTCTTTCCTGTTGATGTTCATATAAATAAAAATCTGTGAGTTTTTATTAATCTCTTTTGTTCTTCGTATAAATCTTGTCGTATTTTACTAATACAACTTCGGAGGATTACCGCCGATCCGTTATTGGTATCAGAGCCATGTTGGCAGTATACGTACCTAGCATGAGCAGCTAAGTACATATACTGTCTGGGGCATGACAAAATTTATATTAATTTATGAATTGATTATTTAAGCTTTGATTAAACTATTTTAATATTTTAATATGTAATTGATATTTGTTCTTAATCTTGTTTCTATAACTGGTGTGAGGTGTTCATTCTTCTCTAAGTGTGTGAGGTAACCGAATAATACCCGGTTCATACGTTGGCTAGCCGAATTGAATAGGTCGTCAAGCTAGGAGAGCGTTAGACCTTGTATGGTGATCCCGTAGCCAAGATAACTCTAGAGAAAGAACAGATGTAAAACCAAGAGAACCTCCCTTAGAAACTAAGATATAGATCTTTAATATCTCTTTGCATATTTTTATATTATTATTGATTGATCATGCTTGAATTATCTGTTTCTATTTTAATATATTTTTGTCTATAAGTCCTTAAGACAGTATCATTTAAAAATGGAAAATAACCAGCATATTTTAAACAGTGTTAATTTATCCTCCCAAGCAACTAAGATTGCTAAACTTGAAAATGATCTTCAAAACTGGAATATACCAGAGGAACCTTTTAAAGCTATTTATCATTTAGGTAAATTTAATTTATTTGTTAATCACAATATTAAAACTTGTGAATCTACTACTGCTATTAATAATTCTCTTGAAATTATTCGTTTATTGAATGCTAACGATATTAATCGTTATAAAAATAAATTTAATTATTTGCATATTGGTTTAGTGCAAGTTGCTGTTAAGCCCCTGTTCAGGAAAGGCTTAGATATTCCTATTTGTGTCCTCCTTAGAGATGATAGATTTCTTAATTTTGATGATTCGCTGTTAGGAGTTCTTCAAAGTAATCTAGCCGATGGCCCGGTTTACTTTAATTGTTATCCTAACTTTTCAATAGACATTAATGATCCTAATGTCATGGACTCTTTGACACTCAATGTCAAAACTAAAAATCTTAATAGCAAAGCCAATACTCGAGAAATAGCGATTATTTACAGAGTATATTATCGGCTTATGTCTACTACTCTTGCACCAAAGGCTCGAATTGAGAGCCAAAAGGGTGTAACCATGCTTATGGAGGCCAATCATGAGCATAGTTCAATATTCGTTCCTAGATTGATCAATTGGAATGACATTTTGTCTAACGACGAATGGCATTTTGATGCTATCACTCAACCTTTTTCCTCTCATTCAGAGAGATCTCGCATTGAAAGGGTAATTCAATACCCTGATGGTTCTATAGATCTAAAATTCCTTGAGAATTCCTTATCTAGAACTGCTTCTAGAAGAGCGTCTTGTTCGTCTGTCCCAGCTAGGATGGCTCCTTATTCGCCATCTGCTCCTTCGAGGACTGCTCCTCACCCTCCTCTTCTTCAAAAACCCCGGAGGATGATGAAGATGAAAAACTTATCCGTAGAGATAATGACAAAGGAAAAGTTACTGGTGTGGATTTTTCGGGAAATGTCCCTAAGGTTTATTATCAAGAAATCCCTGGTAGTCCTACAGCCAGTGAAATGGAACCACCTCCAAATCGAAAAGATTCTGTACCTGATCATTTAAAAATGATCAAATCTGAAAAGGATTTTATTCCTAATCCTCAGACTCTGCAAGAATCTTGGACTCATCCTAATAACCAAATCAACAGAGATTGGTATAAGGATACTTATACTCTCAAAGAAAGAGAGAATTTTGCAAATTCTTGGATGATGGATATGAAAAGAATTGGTTGCGAAATAGACTTCTTTAAGTGGTTTGAAATGACTGGAAAAATTGATAATCAAAAGGATTCTCTTAAAGTCATTATCAACAAATGGTACACTACTTCAAATAAAGTTATTGAAGATGTTACTCCTCCTCTGGAAGGAATAAATATCCCGATTTCTAGAACTATTATAAAAGCTTCTCCTTTTAAAATCCTCTCCGAAGAAAAACCTTCTGTCATTGCTACCAATCTCGATATCAACAAGATTATAGAACAGAATAATTACACTAATCAAATTCTTCATGTCGTTTCTAGACAGATTGAAGATTCCAAAGAAAGAGCCTCTTTTTCAGGAAGGCCTGTCCCTCTATCTTCTACCAACAGCAGTCAGAAAATAGACCCAAACCCTATATTCAAAATCAATGAATTTTCTAGAGAAAATTATCCTAAGCTCAAAAATACCTTTGATATTTCTGACAATATTTTGGATAAAATTAATGAGAAACTAGCCAATTTCTCTATATCTGATAAAAGAGCTGCTTTCAGAAATTCTAAAAGCACCAGTGGTAAAATACTTTCTACTATCAAAGAAAATATTGTCCAAAAACTCTCCAATGATAGATTTCATAACCGAAAAAATTATCATAAAAGACCTTCTTTCCCAGACCTTCAATATGAAGAAAACGCTTTTCTTTCCACTTCTTCTCATGAAGGAAGCAGTATAACTGAATGGAACATCGATGGTCTAGCAGAACATCAAATCTATAATAAACTCCACGAGATGGGGATAGCTATCACAGCTTACAAAATAAGAAATTCTTCTGATAAGGAAGCTGCTTCAATGATCGTTGCAGGATTCACTGGAATGTTAAAACATTGGTGGGATAATTACGTCTCAGAGGAAACTAAGAAAGTTATCTATGATACTCATGCTTCTGAGATTGTTATTAAAATGGAAGGAACTAATGAAGTTCCTACTGAAGTTATTAGAGAAGATGCTTGTGCTACTCTTCTCTATCATATAGCAAAACATTTTATTGGAGAACCCAAGCTATTTCAGGATAGGAGTCTCCAAATCCTCAACAACATCAGTTGTCCCTCTTTAGATGACTTTACCTGGTATAAATACAATTTTATGCAGAAGGTTATGATTAGACCAGATTGTCATTTAGACTTCTGGAAAGAAAGATTTGTGAGCGGACTTCCACCGCTTTTTGCTGACAAAGTTAGAACTAAGATTCAAGATAGGAATGAAGGAAAAATTCCTTACGACCAGATGACTTATGGAGATCTTATTAGTGTTATAAACACTGTGGGATTAGAACTTTGTACAGATATTAAGTTGAAACATCAACTTAAAAGGGAAAAATCTTCTTCAAGAAGAGAATTGGGAAGTTTCTGCCAAGATTTCGGTTTTGTTTCTTTAACTCCGCCTTCAAAAAAATTTAGAAAGGAAAGCAAAGAAAATAAGAAAACTCATCGAAGTAAATCTAGAAGAACTTCTGAAAAGGATTACAAAAAGTCTTCCAAAAGAAGGAAAAAGCATAAAGGATTTAAGAAATCCAAAGAGGATGTATGTTGGACTTGTGGAAAATCTGGCCATAGAGCTAGTGAATGCAGGTCTGGCAAACAGAAGAAGATCAACAGTCTTGAAATAGACGAAGCAACCAAAGAAAAACTTTTTTCTATTCTTGAAGAACCATTATCCGATTCTTCAAATGATTCTGCTGAATATAGCGACGAAGAAAATATCAACGTTGACTATGATTCAGATTCTAGCCAATTGGGGAAAAACTGTAACTGCACAGAGGCTTTCTGTGTTTGTGATGATATTCCTCAAATCAGAGTTCTCAGCAATGACTCTAAAGAAGCTCTCTTCGACATTATTGAACATATTGATAATGAAGAAGCTAGGAGAAAATATCTTATAGAACTCAAGAATATTATTCTCAACCAAAAGGAAAAGCCTAAAGCTCGTACCATGGTTGAACCTTTCAGCATGAAGCAAATCATGAATAGGTTCGAAAGAAATGCCGAACCTACCATTTCTGATCTTCATCATGAAGTCAAAACTCTTAAAGAGGAAATCAAAGACATTAAATTCAGGTCATTACTGATAAAATCCTCAAAGAGATTGACAAACAAAATCTCGATGAAGAAACTGAAAAAATCCCTGAAAAGGATAACTTGGATTATCCTCCTTTCAATATTGATCTTTCTGCCACACCCACTCCTAATATCGCGACTACCTCTTGTCCAGGTATCGATGTTATTACATCTGTTAGACCTCAGAGTCATCATATACCTATTAAGATTGTTGTCAATAAAGATTTTATTATTAATAAAATTGCTTTGCTTGACAGTGGTGCAGATAGAAATTGCATTGTTAAAGGTATTGTTCCTACTAAGTACTTAGAAAAAAGTACTTCAAAATTATATTCTGCTACTGGTGAATTACTCAAAATTAATTATAAGCTTTCTAAAGCTCATATTTGTAACAATAATATTTGTTTAACAAATGATTTCATTATTACTGAAGATATTAATGAAGATATTATTCTTGGAATACCTTTTATCACTCAGATAAAACCTTTTATCACTAATTTAAGTGGTATTACTACTTCCATTCTGGGAAAAGAATTACATTTTCCTTTTGTTAAAACTCTTTCCCAAGATGAAAGTAATTTTATCAGAGAAAAAACGGTTTTCCGAATAAACTCTTTATCCCAGCATGTTAATTTTCTCAAAGAAGAAATTAAAATTTAAAAAATTGAGCAAATTTTAAAAACCCCGGAGATGGTTACTAAAATATCCAATCTTCACAAAAAATTTGAAGATGAAATTTGCTCTGATTTTCCAAATGCATTTTGGGAAAGGAAAAAGCATATTGTTGATTTACCTTACATTGAAGGGTTTAATGAACAAGCTATCACAACCAAGGCTAGACCTATTCAAATGAATCATGAATTACTTGATTATTGTAAAAAGGAAATTGATAATTTATTAAAAAATAAAATTATTAATGTTTCTAAATCTCCTTGGAGTTGCTCTGCTTTCTATGTCAATAATAGTGCTGAAAAAGAAAGAGGAGCACCTAGGCTTGTTATAAATTATAAACCTTTGAATGCTGTTTTAAAATGGATTAGGTATCCCATACCTAACAAAAGAGATTTGTTAAAACGCACTTATAAGGCTAATATTTATAGTAAGTTTGATATGAAGTCTGGGTTTTGGCAAATTCAAATTGCTAACAAAGATAAATATAAGACTGCTTTCAATGTCCCATTTGGACAATATGAATGGAATGTTATGCCTTTCGGACTCAAGAATGCTCCTTCTGAGTTCCAAAATATCATGAATAACATTTTTAATGATTATAGTTATATGTCTATTGTTTATATTGATGATGTGCTTATCTTTTCTGATGATATTGATTCGCATTTTAAACATCTTAATACTTTCTTTAAGATTGTTAAAAGTAATGGTTTGGTTGTTAGTGCCAAAAAGATTAAACTCTTTCAAACCTCTATAAGATTTTTAGGCCATGATCTTTATCAAGGTAGTTATAAACCTATCTGTAGAGCCATTGAGTTCTCCTCTAAGTTTCCTAATGAGATTATTGATAAAACCCAGTTACAGAGGTTTTTAGGAAGTTTAAATTATGTTGCTGATTTTATTCCTAAAGTCAGACAAGTTTGTGAACCTTTATATAAAAGGCTCAAGAAAAATCCTGTCCCTTGGGGAGATGATCAAACTCAGGCAGTCATAACTGAATGGAACATTTATTGGTATCAGAGCCATGTTGGCAGTATACGTACCTAGCATGAGCAGCTAAGTACATATACTGTCTGGGGCATGACAAAATTTATATTAATTTATGAATTGATTATTTAAGCTTTGATTAATCTATTTTAATATATTAATATGTTAATTGATATTATGTTCTTAATCTTGTTTCTATAACTGGTGTGAGGTGTTCATTCTTCTCTAAGTGTGTGAGGTAACCGAATAATACCCGGTTCATACGTTGGCTAGCCGAATTGAATAGGTCGTCAAGCTAGGAGAGCGTTAGACCTTGTATGGTGATCCCGTAGCCAAGATAACTCTAGAGAAAGAACAGATGTAAAACCAAGAGAACCTCCCTTAGAAACTAAGATATAGATCTTTAATATCTCTTTGCATACTTTTATATTATTATTGATTGATCATGCTTGAATTATCTGTTTCTATTTTAATATAATTTTGTCTATAAGTCCTTAAGACAGTATCATTTAAAAATGGAAAATAACCAGCATATTTTAAACAGTGTTAATTTATCCTCCCAAGCAACTAAGATTGCTAAACTTGAAAATGATCTTCAAAACTGGAATATACCAGAGGAACCTTTTAAAGCTATTTATCATTTAGGTAAATTTAATTTATTTGTTAATCACAATATTAAAACTTGTGAATCTACTACTGCTATTAATAATTCTCTTGAAATTATTCGTTTATTAAATGCTAACGATATTAATCGTTATAAAAATAAATTTAATTATTTGCATATTGGTTTAGTGCAAGTTGCTGTTAAGCCCCTGTTCAGGAAAGGCTTAGATATTCCTATTTGTGTCCTCCTCAGAGACGATAGATTTCTTAATTTTGATGATTCGCTGTTAGGTGTTCTTCAAAGTAATCTAGCCGATGGCCCGGTTTACTTTAATTGTTATCCTAACTTTTCAATAGACATTAATGATCCTAATGTCATGGATTCTTTGACGCTGAATGTCAAAACAAAAAATCTAAATAGCAAAGCCAATACTCGAGAGATAGCGATTATCTACAGAGTATATTATCGGCTTATGTCTACTACTCTTGCACCAAAGGCTCGAATTGAGAGCCAAAAGGGTGTAACCATGCTTATGGAGGCCAATCATGAGCATAGTTCAATATTCGTTCCTAGATTGATCAATTGGAATGACATTTTGTCTAACGACGAATGGCATTTTGATGCTATCACTCAACCTTTTTCCTCTCATTCAGAGAGATCTCGCATTGAAAGGGTAATTCAATACCCTGATGGTTCTATAGATCTTAAATTCCTTGAGAATTCCTTATCTAGAACTGCTTCTAGAAGAGCGTCTTGTTCGTCTGTCCCAGCTAGGATGGCTCCTTATTCGCCATCTGCTCCTTCGAGGACTGCTCCTCACCCACCCTCTTCTTCAAAAACCCCGGAGGATGATGAAGATGAAAAACTTATCCATAGAGATAATGACAAAGGAAAAGTTACTGGTGTGGATTTTTCGGGAAATGTCCCTAAAGTCTATTATCAAGAAATCCCTGGTAGTCCTACAGCCAGTGAAATGGAACCACCTCCAAATCAAAAAGATTCGGTACCTGATCATTTAAAGATGCTCAAATCTGAAAAGGATTTTATTCCTAATCCTCAGACTCTGCAAGAATCTTGGACTCATCCTAATAACCAAATCAACAGAGATTGGTATAAGGATACTTATACTCTCAAAGAAAGAGAAAATTTTGCAAATTCTTGGATAATGGATATGAAAAGAATTGGTTGCGAAATAGACTTCTTTAAGTGGTTTGAAATGACTGGAAAAATTGATAATCAAAAAGATTCTCTTAAAGTCATTATCAACAAATGGTACACTACTTCAAATAAGGTTATTGAAGATGTTACTCCTCCTCTGGAAGGAATAAATATCCCGATTTCTGGAACTATTATAAAAGCTTCCCCTTTTAAAATCCTTTCCCCAGAAAAGCCTTCTGTTATTGCTACTAATCTTGACATTAACAAGATTATAGAGCAAAATAATTATACTAACCAAATTCTTCATGTCGTTTCTAGACAAATTGAAAATACCAAAGAAAAAGCCTCTTTTTCAGGAAGGCCTGTCCCTTTATCCACTGCTATTATTAGTCAGAAAATTGACCCAAATCCTATTTTTAAGATAAATGAATTTTCCAGAGAAAATTACCCCAAGCTCAAAAATACCTTTGATATTTCTGACAATATTCTGGATAAGATCAATGAAAAACATGCCAACTTCTCAATATCATATAAGAGTGGTAAGAAAGTTGCTACCATTAGTGACAAAGATAATCTTGTCCAAAAACTCTCCAATGATAGATATCATAACCGAAAAAACTATCATAAAAGACCTTCTTTTCCATACCTTCAATATGAGGAAAACGCTTTTCTCTCCACTTCTTCTCATGAAGGAAGCAGTATTACTGAATGGAATATAGATGGTCTAGCAGAGCATCAGATCTATAATAAACTCCACGAGATGGGTATAGCTATCACAGCTTACAAGATAAGAAATTCTTCTGACAGAGAAGCTGCTTCTATGATCGTTGCAGGATTCACTGGAATGATAAAACATTGGTGGGACAATTATGTTTCAGAAGAAACTAAGAGAGTCATTTATGACACTCATGCTTCTGAGGTTGTTATTAAAATGGAAGGAACTAACGAAGTCCCTACTGAAGTTTTTAAAGAAGATGCTTGTGCTACTCTTCTTTATCATATAGCAAAACATTTTATCGGAGAACCTAAGTTATTCCAGGACAGGAGTCTCCAAATTCTTAACAACATCAGTTGTCCTTCTTTAGATGATTTTACCTGGTATAAATACAATTTTATGCAGAAGGTAATGATCAGACCAGATTGTCATTTAGACTTTTGGAAAGAAAGATTTGTGAGCGGACTTCCACCACTTTTTGCTGATAAAGTAAGAACAAAAATTCAAGATAGGAATGAAGGAAAAATTCCTTATGATCAAATGACTTATGGAGATCTCATTAGTGTTATAAACACTGTTGGATTAGAACTTTGTACAGATATTAAGTTGAAGCATCAACTTAAGAAGGAAAAGTCTTCGTCAAGAAGAGAATTAGGAAGTTTCTGTCAAGACTTCGGGTTTGTTTCTCTAACACCTCCTTCAAGAAAATTCAGGAAGGAAAACAAGGAAAATAAGAAAACTCATCGTAGTAAGTCTAGAAGAACTTCTGAAAAGGATTACAAAAAATCTTCCAAAAGAAGGAAAAAGCATAAAGGATTTAAGAAATCCAAAGAGGATGTATGTTGGACTTGTGGAAAATCTGGCCATAGAGCTAGTGAATGCAGGTCTGGCAAACAGAAGAAGATCAACAGTCTTGAAATAGACGAAGCAACCAAAGAAAAACTTTTTTCTATTCTTGAAGAACCTTTATCCGATTCTTCAAATGATTCTGCTGA
The DNA here is from genome assembly GCA_018342035.1 of Solanum appendiculatum. Lineage (NCBI taxonomy): Eukaryota > Viridiplantae > Streptophyta > Magnoliopsida > Solanales > Solanaceae > Solanum > Solanum appendiculatum. Next base: position 366 of record JAGDQO010002187.1, on the reverse strand, counting down.
ATATAGCGACGAAGAAAATATCAACGTCGACTATGATTCAGATTCTAGCCAATCGGGAAAAAACTGTAACTGCACAGAGGCTTTCTGTGTTTGTGATGATATTCCTCAAATCAGAGTCCTTAGCAACGACTCTAAAGAAGCTCTCTTCGACATTATTGAACATATTGATAATGAAGAAGCTAGGAGAAAATATCTTATAGAACTCAAGAATATTATTCTCAACCAAAAAGAAAAGCCCAAAGCTCGTACTATGGTTGAACCTTTCAGCATGAAGCAAATGATGAATAGGTTTGAAAGAAATGCCGAACCTACTATTTCTGATCTTCATCATGAAGTCAAAACTCTTAAAGAGGAAATCAAAGACAT
>JAGDQO010002186.1:0-52852 GCA_018342035.1 Solanum appendiculatum | reverse complement strand
TCAACTACTTTGTTGGTAGTGGTGTACCATTTGTTGATAACTTTAAGAGATTCTTTCTGATCATCAACCTTACCAGTCATTTCAAACCATTTAAAGAAGTCAATTTCACATCTAATTCTTTTCATATCAATCATCCAAGAATTGGCAAACTTTTCTCTTTCTTTGAGAGTATAAGTGGCAACATAACAATCTCTGTTGGTTTGATTGTTGGGATGCATCCAAGCTTTTTGAAGGATCTGTGGATCAGGAGTAAAATCTTCTCCTGACTTAATCATAGTAACCCATCCTGGTGTAGATTCCTTTTTATCTTTAGGAGGTTCCATTTCGCTAGCCGTAGGACTAGTAGGGACGTCCTGATAATAAACCTTAGGGATATGTCCCGAAAAATCTACTCCTGTAACTTTTCCTTTGCTGTTGTCTCTTTGGACAAGTTTGTCTTCATCATTGTCATCCTCCGGGGTTTTAGACGAAGAAGGAGGTTTTGGAGCAGGCCTCGAAGGGACAGATGAACAAGAAGTCCTTCTGAGAGAGTTTGTTCTAGATAAAGGATTTTCTAGGAACTTAAGATCAATAGAACCATCAGGGTATTGAATTACCCTTTCAATACGAGATTTCTCAGAACGAGAAGAGGAAGGTTGAGTAATAGCGTCGAAGTGCCATTCGTCATTAGAAAGGATATCATTCCAGTTTACTAGTCTAGGGACAAAAATGGAACTATGCGCATGATTGGCCTCCATGAGCATGGTAACATCCTTTTGGCTCTCAATTCGAGCCTTTGGTGCTAGAGTAGTAGACATAAGCCGATAATATACTCTATAGATAATCGCTATCTCTCGAGTATTGGCTTTGCTATTCAAATTTTTTGTTTTGACATTTAATGTCAACGAATCCATGACATTAGGATCATTAATGTCTATAGAGAAATTTGGATAACAATTAAAATAAACTGGGCCATCGGCAAGGTTACTTTGAAGGACACCTAAAAAAGAGTCATCAAAATTAAGAAATCTGTCATCTCTAAGGAGGACACAAATAGGAATGTCTAAGCCTTTCCTGAAAAGGGGCTTAACAGCAACTTGCACTAAACCAATATGCAAATAATTGAATTTATTTTTATAACGATTAATATCGTTAGCATTCAACAAGCGAATAATTTCTAAAGAATTATTAATAGCAACAGTTGATTCACAAGTTTTGATATTGTGATTATTAAATAAATTAAATTTACCTATGTCATAAATAGCTTTAAAAGGTTCTTCTGGAATATTCCAGTTTTGAAGATCATTTTCAAGTTTAGCAATCTTAGTTGCTTGTGAAGATAGGTTAATGCTATTTAAAACATGCTGGTTATTTTCCATGAATAAAAAATACTGTCTTAAGGACTTACAGAACAATAATTATCAAAATATGAACAGATAATTCAAGCATGATCAAACAATAATAATATAACAATATGTAAAAAGATAATAAAGATCTAGATCTAGTTTCTAAGAGAGGTTCTCTTGGTTTTACATCTGTTCTTTCTCTAGAGTTATCTTGGCTACGGGATCACCATACAAGGTCTAAACGCTCTCACAGCTTAACGACCTATTCATTTCGGCTAGCCAACGTATAAACCGGGTATTATTCGGCTACCTCACACACATAGAGAAGAATGAATACCTCACACCAATTATAGAAACAATATTAAGAACAATATATCAATTAACAAATTGAAATATTAAAATAGTTTAATCAAAGCTTAAAATATCAATTCATAAATGAAGATAAATTTTGGCATGCCCCAGACAGTATATGTACTTAGTTGCTCATGCTAGGTACGTATACTGCCAACATGGCTTTGATACCAATAACGAATCGACGGTAATCTTCGCCAGAACTTAAGGAATTAAACGAACAATTGAAAGATTTGTTGGATAAGGATTTCATTCGACTGAGTATCTCTCCATGGGGTGTTCCAGTTTTGTTTGTTTGAAAGAAAGATGGTTCACTTCGTATGTGTATTGACTATCGTCAGTTGAACAAGGTTACCATTAAGAATAAGTATCCTCTCCCAAGGATAGATGACTTGTTTGACCAACTCCAAGGGGCGAGTTACTTCTCTAAGATTGATTTTCGGTCAGATTATCACCAATTGATGGTGAAGGAAGATGACATTCAGAAGATGGAATTTCAGACTAGATATGGTCACTATGAGTTTTTGGTGATGTCCTTTGGCTTGAGAAATGCTCCGGTGGCATTTACGGATTTGATGAATAGGGTTTTAGGCAATACCTTGATATGTTCGTGATCATGTTTATTGATGATATTTTGATTTACTCAAGCAGCGAAGATGAGCATGCTGATCATTTGAGGATTGTGTTGCAAGTCCTCAAGGACCAACAACTCTTTGCAAAGTTTAGAAAAATGTGAGTTTTGGTTGAGATCCATGGCTTTTCTTGGTCACATTGTTTCCAGAAAAGGTATTGAGGTAGATCCTAAGAAGACGGGTGTGGTTAAGAGTTGGCGTAGACCTCTATCCCCTTTGGATATTCAAAGTTTCTTGGGTTTGGCTGGTTATTATAGAAGGTTTGTTGAAGGGTATTCTTCGATTGCCTTTCCATTGATGGCTTTGACTCAAAAGAAGGTTAAGTTCATATGGTCCGAAGCGTGTGAGAAGAGTTTTCAAGAATTGAAGGATAGACTTACCTCCACTCTGGTGTTGACCTTGCCGGAGGGATCCGATGGATTTGTGGTTTATTGTGATGCTTCAAGAATTGGGTTGGGATATGTCCTTATGCAGAATGAGAAAGTCATTGCTTATGCTTCAAGGAAACTCAAGATTCATGAAAAGATTTATCCTACCCATGACTTAGAGATAGCAGCGGTTGTGTTTGCTCTAAAGATTTGGAGGCATTACTTATATGGTGTTCATGTTGATGTCTTTACCGACCACAAGAGTTTGCAATATGTGTTTAAATAGAAAGATCTAAATCTTCGCCAAAGAAGGTGGCTTGAGTTGTTAAAGGACTATGACATGAGTGTCCTCTTTCACCCTGGTAAGGCGAATGTGGTGGCGGATGCTCTTAGTCGGTTACCGATGGGTAGTGTTGCTCACATAGAGGATGGTAAAAAAGAGTTGGTTCGAGATGTTCATAGATTGGCCCGATTGGGTGTTTGGTTGGTTGATTCCACCAAAGGTGGTGTTATGGTTCATAATGGTTCAGAATCATCTTTTGTGTCAGATGTGAAAGTCAAGCAAGGTCTTGATCCCAATTTGGTTGAATTGAAGGAAGCGGTGCTTAAGAAGTCCACTGAGGCTTTCTCCCAAGGGGGAGATGGAGTGCTTCGGTATCAAGGTTGTTTGTGTGTTCCCAATGTAGGTGACTTGAGAGGGAAAATCTTATCAGAAGCTCACAGTTCTCGATATTCTATTCACCCAGGAGCCACCAAGATGTATCGTGACTTGCGGGAGGTCTATTGGTGGAATGGGATGAAGAATGATATTGCGGAATCCATGGCTAAGTGTCCTAATTGTCAACAAATGAAAGTTGAGCATCAAAAGGCGGGAGGTGTATCCCAAGATATGAGCATTCCTACTTGGAAATGGAAAGATTTGAATATGGACTTCATTGTTGGGTTACCCCGCATCCAGCGACAACATGACTCGATTTGGGTTATTGTGGATCGAATGACGAAATTGGCTCATTTCATTCCCGTCAAGGTTTCTTATTCGACGGAGGACTATGCTAAGTTGTACTTGAGGGAAATGGTTAGGTTGCATGGAGTTCCCTTATCCATTATCTCCGATCGTGGTACCCAATTCACTTCTCAGTTTTAGAAATCTTTTCAAAATGGCCTTGGTACTCGTGTTAAGCTTATTACGACCTTTCATCCTCAAACTGATGGGCAAGCGGAGTGTACTATCCAAACTTTGGAAGATATGTTGAGAGCTTGTGTGATTGACTTCAAGGGTAATTGGAATGATCACTTACCTTTGATTGAGTTTGCCTATAATAATAGCTATCATTCGAGTATTGGTATGGCTCCGTTTGAGGCTCTATATGGTAGGAGGTGTAGATCTCATATAGGTTGGTTTGAAGTGGGTGAAGTTGCGTTGATAGGTCCTGAGTTGATACATGAGGCTATGGAGAAAGTTTGGATTACTAAGGAGAGGTTAAAAATGGCTCAAAGTCGACAAAAGTCCTATGTCGATGTTAGAAGGAGAGATCTAGAATTTGATGTTGATGATTGGGTCTATTTGAAAATTTCACCCATGAAGGGTGTAATGGGGTTTGGAAAGAAAAGGAAGCTTAGTCCTCGTTATATGGGCCCATATCAGGTTTTGAGGCGTATTGATAAAGTCGCTTATGAACTTGATTTACCTAATGACTTGGCATCGGTATATCCGATTTTCCATGTCTCCTTATTGAAGAAATGTGTTGGTGATCCGACATCTATTGTACCATTGGAGAGTCTTGATATAAAGGACAGTCTTTCTTATGAAGAAGTTCCGGTTGAGATTTTGGACTAGCAAGTTCGGAAGTTGAGAAATAAACAACTTGCTTCCATAAAGGTTCTTTGGAAGAATCAGTTAGTTGAGGGTGCTACTTGGGAGGCCGAGGCTGATATGATGTCCCGTTACCCCCCTCTCTTTACCTCTATCACTACTCTAGCTTGAGTTATTTAGTTCCTCATGGTTTACTTTTTTGGTTTCATGTGTCTTAGGTATTTCCATGATTCCTCGTTTATGCATATTCACGAAAAACTTAAATTTTGAGAAAATGAGTTAACTTGATTGTTTTCTTCATGCTTATGTGCATTTAAGTATGAGTTGCATAGACCTTATGAAATGATGTTTTGAACATGCTTTAGCTTGGAGTTGATGTTTCCTCCTCGGATATGTGCATTTATGTGATTGCATTCATGTTGGGCTGTTAGATCTAGTTCCTACCCTCCTTTTGATGTCTTGAGTCCCATTCGAGGATGAATGTTCCCAAGGGGGAGATATTGTAATACCCCATATTCAGAAAAGAAGGATAATGCAGATTTTCAACTGGTGTCCGTGTCTACAGATCCCACCTACGGACCGTATGAGCTCCTACGGGCCATAGATGGCATCCGTAGGTAGTGGGGAAAATAATTCTTCAAAAGTCAATTCCTAGTATCCTTTTAACGGTTTAGCAGGATAGTTCGTCGTTCATTCTACGAGTCATAGGTAGGTTTCGTAGGTGAGTCCCAAACTTAGTGAAATTTTGAGCTCAAAGATGCGACCTACGGATGGCATGTATGGACCATAGGAAGACCTATGAACCTTACATGGGTTCCGTCGATTGAACGTCCAAATTATTAGTTTCTAAATCTTTCTACGGTTGACCAGGACAGTCCGTAGTTGGACCTATGGACTGTAGGTCCAAACTGTAGGTCGATTCCGACAGTTATTTTAAAAGGAGCTTTTTGATATTTTTCTAATTATTCTAACCCAATACCATGTCATTTTACCTTCTATCCTAGACCCTATATAAACGTTTTAACCCCCAAATTATCCAATTAAACTCATTCTTCTAAATTCTCAAAGTTGATCAAAGTTCATCCCCTTAATTATTTCTCTCTCTAAAGAAGAATAAGAAGAGCTAGGGTTCTATTCAAGTCTCCAAATTCACCAATGATTGTGGGCTTTTGACATTAAGGTATGATGACATTCACCTATGGAGTCCTTTCCTCCATAGGGTTCCTAAATTCCCCAATTTTACAAGTTGGAATTCTTCAATTGAAGTTAGGCTTTTCTTCTATCTTATGGGTTCCTTTCAATGTTGATCTGATTGATTGATTTATGTCTTTTTATGCATGAATTGAAGTAATTGCATGTTTTTAAGTTGAATCCCCATGAACCCATGTGTAATCTATGATTTCTAGATTATGATCATATGATGAGGCTTGAACCATGAAAGAGGAAATTATGAAGATATGCATGTCTCTTTATGAAATTGATGTAAATGATTTAAGGTTGCTTTGAGAGTGAAGCATCAATGTTGTTGTTGTTGTTGTGAAAGGATTTTCTCATATGAAGGATTCATAGGGGTTTAGAGGTTTTTTCAACTAAACTTTGAATCAAGAACTAGAAGTTATTCTAATGAACTCCAGCTTGAATTGGCTACTTGATGTGCCCTTCCATGAATGATAAGACAAATAGAGATTACCCATGTCTCATAATGATAAGACAAGTTAAGATTAATGACTATTCCATGGGATTTATGCTTAGCACCAAGTGGACAAGCGGCGATTACCCATGTCCCATAAACTATGTGACACCATAGGATGATTGTCTTAGATAGACATTAGCTAGTGGATCCACTTAAGCTAGAAGTTTATGATTCTTACCTTGGCAAGTAAGGACATCTCTTTTCGGTGTGTGATAGACACCGGATTCCGTGTTATATCTCACATGGTCTATGTCGGTTAAGGCTAACTTTCCACAATAATGAAATAAGGTTACTTCCTAAAAAGGTATTTCAAGTATGTTTTGTTTTAAGATGATTAGCTTGCATTGACCATGGTTTTGACTTATGCTTCCCTATCATGTTATTTTACGACTTTAGCTTGGTCATTGCATGTCATGTATAGTTCTTTTTTGCATGATTTCATAACTCATATGCATTGCTATCATACTTGGCACATTCCATGTACTAATGCATACTCTTGCCTACATTGTTTCACTAATGTAGGGCGTTACGGCTCTTCTCCCTCCATTCGTGGCTAGTACATTGCACTTGAGATTAAGAATACTTGGTGAGTCCTCATACTTCGAGGACATTCTCACTTTTATAGCTTTATCTCTTTTCTTTTCGAAATTGTATGTGATGTATGGGTTATGTCTCAATCACTCTTTGATGTACTAGATGGCTATGATACTATGTTAGACTTCCGCTACATTTTGTCAAACTCTTTATGATATGAAACTGTCTTTTGAACTCTTTAAATTTTATTATCTTGTATGATGTATGCTAAGTGTCTTGTGTGGGCCTGTCGGGGTCCTATACGCCATGTCACATCTAGGATGTACTTTAGGTCGTGACAATTACGATTCGAGGGACGTGTCACACGCTATAACGAATTCTATTATCGAGGAACGTGTCGCACACTGTGATGGATTGTATTATCGAGGGTCGTGTTGCATGCCTCAACATATGCATGGACATATACATCCCCCATGGTCCCGGACTGAGAGATAGTGGGTGTGTATCGTTAGGTCAGACATGCATCATTATACTTGATATTGCATTTCATTGCATTGTGCATCTTTATCATTTGTGAACTTACGAGTACTTTTTTGTGGAACTTGTGATTGGTGAACTTAATCTTGTGTGTTATTGATCTGTAATTATTGAAGTGATGTGATTGAACTATGTGCTATGTAAATTGTGAACTATTATGTTGAACTAGTTTTTATGCAGGTTGTAGTTGTGGAGGTTTGGTTGCGGTATAAGGAGTACCTGTATTCTATCCCCTTAGCTTGTGTTTAGAAGTTTGCTTGCTGAGTACCATGTGGTTTGGTACTCACCCCTTGCTTCTACATTTTTGTAGGTTATGAACCCGGATCTTCGTGATACTTTATATTCTCTCCTTTTTCGAGGCTTCCTGTGGAGATTTGTGAGGTAGTTGTTTGTCATCTCAGCGGATCTTCTTACTCCTATTTATGATCTTGTTCTACTTTAGTGACAACATCATTTGAGACTTGTGTTTTTCTTTCAAATCCATTGTAATACATTAGAGGCTTGTGCACGTGACAACCAGGTTTTGGGGGTTTAATTAAGTTGACTTTGTATTTCGCTTTAGTATTGGTGTTAAACTTTCATCCTTATTTTTACTTTCGCATATTATCGTTATATTTGGGTTTAGTCTAACTTGTCTTGGTGGGATAAGAAGAGTGTCATCACATCCATTTTTGGATCGTGACAGAGAATAAGAGATATTAATGAATAAATTTAAGCGCATAAGTTTATAATCATCATACGAAATATAACTTCTTAACATTTTATTATTTTAAAATTTTAATTTAAGTAACTTTAACTTCATTATTTTCTTTTTTTTTAAATCATAAAAAGGATCAACTCAAAATTTAAATATTCAAAAAATAATTTTCTACTTTTGATTTATGACTTTATTTAGAAAACAAATAGATAAATGAAATTGTATTGTTGAAATTTATCTGTTACGAGTGTTTCCTTACTTGCTAAATTTATTTTTACTTATGACAATTCTTAATATTTTATTATTTTCTTCTTAAATTTTAATAGTTTTAACTTTAATTTTTTAAAATCATAAAAATAATCAACTCAAAATCTGAAGATTTAAAACATGATATTTTAATTTGGATTTATGCCCTTTTTAGAAAATAAATAAATGAAATTGTCATATTTATTAACATTCACCTGTTATAAGTATTTTCTCATTTAACTTGGTGATAAATAAGATGTCCAGTTAATTGCCAAAAAAAAATATTTCCTTATTTGCATATAAATACATTTCTTATATTTCCTTTTTTTTAATTTAAGTAGCTTTAACTTCATTTTTTTTTAAAATTATAAAAAGAATCAACTCAAAATACGATGTTTTACTTCTGATTTGTGACTTTTTTAGAAAATAAATAAATAAATAAAATTTTCATATTTGTTAACATTCACCCGTTATAAGTATTTTCTTATCTGCATAAATACTTTTCATCTATTTTTTAAAAATAAAAAATTAAGTAGCTTTAACTTCATTTTCTTAAAAATCATAAAAAGAATCAATTCAAGATATAATGTTTTACTTTTGATTTATGATTTTTTTAAAAAAATAAATAAATAAATAAAATTGTTATATCTATTGGTATTTATTAGTTATAAGTAGAAAATAAACAAAATTATCATACTATCCACATTTATCTGTTACAAGTGTTTCTTTGCTTGCATAAATTATATTTACTTATAACAATTCTTAATATTTTGATAGTTTTTTTAAAAAAAATTAAATAACTTTAACTTCATTTTTTTCTAAAGATCAAAAGGTTCAACTTTAAAAATAAGTATTCAAACGTGATATTTTATTTTTAACTTATGACTTTAAAAAAACAAAATAAATAAAATTGTCATATTTATCAACATTTATTTGTCACAAGTATTTCTTTATTTGCATAAATTATTTTTACTTATAATAATTTCTAAACTTTTTTTCTTTTTTAATGTAAGTAACTTTATCTTTATTTTTTTAAAATCATAAAAAAGATCAACTCAAAACATGAACAGTCAAAACATCATATTTTACTCTTTGACTTATGATTTATTTTAGAACTTAAATAAATAATTAATGGATTAGACTAAATAAAGATGATATTGTCAAATTTGATTTTTAATTTTGCAAAACTTTAATTATTAGTAATCTATCATTGATTATTAAATTGACAAATAAATTAATATATTAAATAGTCAAAGATTCTTTTTTTATAAATCTTTAACTAGATTATATAATTAATGATCAATTAAATTAGATTTTTAATTTTTCAACACTTTAATTACTAAGCTACATTTGGATTTTCAAATTTGCAACACTTTAATTGTGCCATATTTGTATTCATAGAACTTACCTCCCTTGAGGTTTTAAATATTATATTTACATGTTTTATTTTGATACTTATTCGACGAAATTAAATTATTTTTAAGTATAAACATTTTATTTAGTATAAGCTTACCCCTATCATTAGTTGCAAGTTTTTTTCACTGCTAAGATAACTTGGATAAAATGTGAAGAACTGATAATCACGACTATATTACTGTAATATTAATTTTTAAATTTTGTGTGTAACTAATTTTTACGTTACAAAATATGTTTTAACAAATGCTAAGTTATGTGTTTATTTTTGTTTATAATGATACACTTAAAACATGAACCATGAGTCATCCTCTTTTTTATTTTGTTTTTTCCACTGCTTAGATAATTTGGGTAAATGAAAAGAATTGAAAATCACGGCTATATTAGTGTAATATTAGTTTTTAAATTTTTTTGTGTAACTAACTTTTACGTTACAAAATATGTTTAAACCAATGTTGAGTATGTTTTTTTTTTGTTTGTAATGATACACTTAAAACTTGAACCATGGTGAGTTATCCTACTTTTTATTTTGTTTTTTCCACTGCTAAGATAACTTGGGTAAAATGGGAAGAATTGATAACCATAGCTATATTGATGTGATTTTTTTAAAAAAAATTGTATAACTAACTTTTACGTTACAAAATGAGTTTTAAAAGCGCTGAGTTACGTGTTTATTTTTGTTTGTAATGATACACTTAAAACGTGAACCATGGTGAATCATCCTCTTCTTTATTATTTTTTTTTTCACTGCTAAGATAACTTGGATTAAATGAAAAGAATTAATAATAACGACTATATTGCATCCTCTTTTTTATTTTATCTTTTTCATTGCTAAGATAACTTAGGTAAAATGAAAAGAATTGATAATCACGGCTATATTATTGTAATATTATTATTTTAAATTTTTGTGTAACTAACTTTTACGTTACAAAATATATTTTAAAACAAGCGCTAAGTTACATATTTATTTTTGTTTGTAATGATACACTTAAAACGTGAACCATGAAAAATTATTCTTTTTTTATTTTATTTTTTCACTACTAAAATAACTTGGATAAAACAGAAAGAATTGATAATCACGAGTATATTGTTGTAATATATTATTATTATTATTATTATTATTATCATCATCATCATCATAAAGTTACAAAATATTTTTTAAAACAAGCGCTAAGTTACATGTTTATTTTTGTTTGTAATGATACACTTAAAACGTGAACCATGAAAAATTATCCTTTTTTTATTTTATTTTTCCACTACTAAAATAACTTGGATAAAACGGAAAGAATTCACCACCACCACCATCATTGGGTTATATTAGACCAATTTTAAATGGATTAAATTTCTTCTTATTTTTTATACAACACTTTTTATAATCGAATCGATGGGCTAGAATGTCACTCATTTAAGACAAATCAAAGCATTGTATCATTCTTCGAGGAATGATCGATTTATACAAATATTCTTCTCTAAGTTCATTATTTAAATTAGAGAAAATGGTCAAATGCCCCCACAACCTATAGTCGAATTCTCAACTACACACTTATATTTCACGGGAGTCCTATTACCCCCTTGGACTATTTTAAAGACGAAACATATACCACCCTAAAACTAGAGAACCACATGCTTCACATGTGGTGTGCACACGCGCTACAGCTGTCAAATATCATATATATCAACAAAAAAAGAAGAAGTAAATGTTGTTCTTTTTCATTGCAAACATCATCTCTCCCTCCACCCAATTTTTCCCTAGTCACCCACCCCTACCTTCACCTTCCATAACCCACAAATCAGATCTCAATTCAAGATCCATATCAACACTTATCATCTCTTTTTTGGGTAAAAGAAATCAACAATATTTATCAGCAGCACCAGCACCACCAAAACAATTTTATCAACCATTTAGACCACTCCCTTCACTTCTCCCATCCAAATTCTGCAATCTTGGCACCGATTTCAAGTTCGGAGTTCTCGCTAATCGTCTTGGACTTGAGTACGACTACTCCCTTTTTGATTCCTTCTGTAAATAGCGAAGGATTTACGCCTTTTAAACTTGAGGAAATCATCTGGGTTATCAGGGTTGAGCATAATCGACTGGTGATTGCTACTCAAGTTCGTAAAGTTCTAATTGGGTGTAGTTTGAATTCTTCATCGAACAATAATAGAGATTAGAGATAAGATCTGAAGGTTGATGAATTTTATTAGAGTAAAGAGATTAATGATGATTTAATTTTATTCACTATATGATTAATAGTTTTAATGCTTATTTGGTGATTCGATGGTAATTTGCCGTGTTAAAAATTGTGAGTAAATAGTGACACAAATTACGAGAAAGTATTAAAAGATGGGCTGCTATGGTAGTGGTGGTTCAACAATGGTGATGAACGAAATATACAGGTTAGGGTGATTTTTTTGAGTGATGAGAGAGAGGGGGAAAAGAAAAGAAAAAAGAAACCAAAAAAATAGAGAAAATTAAATAAAAGACAAAAGTAAAAAAATTATATTTTAAAAAAAGTCAAAATATTTTTAAAATATCTTTTTATCAGTTTTTTCAACTCTCACATGCCTTCAAGAGAGTGAGCACACTCTCTGTGCCAAGTCAGCACTTAAGGGTGCAGTTATACCGCTTTAAAATAGTCCAAGGGGGTAATAGGACTCCCGTAAAATATAAGTGTGTAGTTGAGAATTCGGTTATAGGTTAAGGGGGTATTTGACCATTTTCTCTTTAAATTATATTATTATTTTTAAAAGTTGTGTAGATATATAGCCTTTGAAAAATCATCCTTCAAATAACAATAGACCAAATTTAATGTTTGTTCATATGTTTCTCAATCTTACTTACAAAATGTTAGACTATCGTTCAAAATTTGAATAACTTATAAAATTTCAGACCATAATCTAATATTTTATCATACGATTTTCAATTCACTCATAAGAAGTCTTTAGATTAGAATCTAAATATTCATAAACTATAAGAAAATAAATAAATATATAAATTATTTACTAAATAACTATCCAAAAAAGAATAACTAGTGAAAGTTTGTGACTTTGAGTGAAAGGAATGAAACCATTTAACATGGGTTACTGAGGTGCCCAAAAATTAAGCCCAAATATAGTTTCTTGAGCCAAACTCTTCAGGAGCAGGAAAGATCATCTCCTTTGAAGATGCAGACAGTTGATTACCCAAAATCAGAGTAAAAGGAAGCTCGAACTTAGAGCGAACACGGTAAACATCGTTAACGGCGGGGAGCAGAGAAAGAAGAGTAAGAGAAGTTCAAGTTAGAATTAGGAAACCCTACAATGTAGGGATTTGTCTTGTTAGCACCCAAAATATGGTCATTTTGGACCGATTTGGGGTACACATTAGTTACTATTTTTTCCTTTTGGGCTATTGTTTGAACTCTTTCGGATTATAGACATGAATAAATGGACCATAAGTCCAAATTCTAATTTTTTTTTAAAAAAGAGCCAAACTCGTCGTGCTAGAAGAGACCAGTCAAAAGAAATACCTGGGCTTTACTTTTCAAATGTTAAACTCACGGATTCCAGGTTGAGACATCTAGTCACTTTTTAGCTTTATATATTTAAGAAATAGTTATTATTATGGAGTTTGAATTTTACAACTAAAAGTTCACGACAATATTCTAAAGTTTCACTTGTAACATTTAAAAGTCCATGACATGAATATTTTTAATTACATGGACGTAATAAGTTTTTTTGACAATGAACAACAAATTCAAAAACACTTTTTGATTCTTGAAAAATTAAAGCAAAACGAAATCTACTGGAAATTAAACAAGAAATCAAAAAGAAAAACTGAAAAAGAAAAGAAGCAACAAATTTTAGTAGGAGAAGCAGAGTCGGGTTGCTTATTTTTTTGTCAAAAATATTTGTTGGTCGGAAGCATAAGCGACTACTATAATAAATAGTGGGATCCTTGACGGCTGATGCTACTCAACTGGCAAAACATTTGTCTATGTTTTCACTTTGCTTCTCCTACTAAGATTACTACTCCTTTCTTTTTCAGTTTTTCTTTTTTTGATTTCTTGTTTAATTTGAAGTGGATTTTGTTCTGCTTTAATTTTTTCAAGAATAGAAAAATATTTTTGAATTTGTTGTTCATTTTCTTAATTCGAAACTTGAAAGTTGAGCCCCTAATTAGTGTTCATGTCTTCCTACTTCTTAAACGAGAAAGTGCTCAGGGCTTCATTTGGGCCATTCCATCAACCTTTTCTATCAAGATTTGCTCCTCCGCCACCATCGCCGTCGCAGAATCAGAACCCTTTGTCACCACCATTGCCGTCCCAATTCAGGCAAAATTGGAGTTATGGGGTGAATGATGGATCCTCATATACGTACTAGAACTTTCCTCATTCATCGGAGTATTTGTATCCACATCCGCCTCCTCCTCCTCATTCATCTCCTCCTCCACCTTCTCAATCACTGTGCCCTCCATCGATGATAAATCGATATCAACCTCCACCTCCACCGAATTATTTGTATCCACATCTGCCCCTTCCTCCTTCATCTCCTCCTCTATCTTCTCAGTCACCGTGAGACGAGAAATCGATATCTTCCTTCCCCTCCTGTGGATTTCTTGTATTCCCCTCTGAACCAACGGTATGAAAGCAGTCCTAGTGAAGAGAAAAGGCAAAAATCTGGTTGGCATGAGTCCTTGCATGGTAACCTGGTTGTTCACTTTAAACAGCCATGTCATTCTCTTCCTCTATTATCAGTGAAAATTTTCAATGAGACTGAGGAAGAGAGGGGGTTAAGGAAGAAAAGAGAATTAGAAAAAGTAAGGCATAAACAATGATTAAGGGAATCACAGAATAAGATTCTGGAGAAAACCAAAAAGTAAAACTTCTTCAACATGTCACGACTTAGCAAAGGGGCATTCCTTCAGTCAAACATATGTGATGTGCTAATTGACCTATGACCCTTCATACGAAAAGCTACCTTTTTGGTTTTCTCCAAAATTCTATTATGTGATTTCCTTAATCATTGCTTATGCCTTTGTTTTTCCAATTCTCTCTTTTTCCTTAACCTCCCATATTCCTCATAATTCTCAACTCTTCATGGAGGAGCATTGGAATTTTTCACTGGCAATGGAGGAAAAGAATGACCTGGCTGTTTAAAGCGAATAGCCTGGTTACTATGCAAGGACTCACGCCAGTCAAATTCTGGCCCTTTCTCTGCATAAAGACTGCTTTCATAGCGTTGGTTCAGAGGAGGAATTAATGAAGGAGGTGTCCGAGAGAAACTTAGATGAGAAGATGGGGGGGGAGGCAGAGGGAACTATGGCTGAGACGGCGGGGGAAGAGATGAAGGAGGAGGGGACGCAGGTGGATATCAAGAATCCACAGGAGGCGGGAGTGTAAATTGATTTCTCATCAGCGGAGGCATGGTGGGGAAATAGTTGAAGGAGGAGGGGACAAGGTGGATATCGATTTCTCATCGACGAAGAGTATGACGCCGGAGAAGGTGGAGTAAGAGATGAAGGATGAGGGGCAGATGTGGATACAAATAATCTGGTCAAGGCTGCGTACAAGGAACACTCTGGTACGTATATGACAATCCATTATTCACCACCATCTTCCCAATTTAGGTAAAATTGGAGTTATGAGGTGAATGATTACAAGAGTGTTCCTCCGTCGCCGCCTCCGCTGGATTATTTATATCCACATCTACCCTTTTCTCCTTCATCTCCTCCTCCACATTCTCTGTCACCATGCCCTTCGCTGATGAGAAATCAATATCCACCTCCGCCCCCTCCTCCTTCGTCTCTTCCCCCATCGTGCCCTTCATCGATGAGAAATCCATATCCACCTCCGCCTCCTGCAGATTCTTTGTGTCTATCTCCGCACCCCCCCCCATTCATCTCTTCCCCCACCGTCTCAACCACTGTTCCTCCGCTGATGATAAATCGCTATCTATTTCTAAGATCAATGATTCGGCAAAAACCCTCAGTTCCTGATTCTCCTACACTCAAGAACCATAAGAATCTTAAGTTGTAATGAGATTTCAACTTTGGCTAAAAATATCAATCAATCAATTAATAAAATGGATAAGTACCACTAATACTTACTGAAATCATCGGAAAAGAAAATCATCGTCCATTTCAAAGATCAAAGAATCGACAAAAACCTTCTGTTCCTATTTCTCCTGCGCCCAAGAACCACAAGAATCTTAAGTTAGAATAGGATTTCAACTTTGGCTAAAAGTATCAACCAATCAATTAATAAAATGGATTTGTACCACTTATACTTACCGAATCGCTGGAAAAGAAAATCACCGTCCTTTTCTAAGATCAAAGAGTCGACAAAAATCCTCATTTCCTGATTCTCCTGCACTCAAGAACTATAAGAATGTTAAATTAGAATGAGATTTCAACTCTTGGATAGTAGGGTTGTGATAGAATTAATCGAAGAACTTATAAGTCGAGTAGATATGTCGCTGAAATAAAATGATTTTGTTCTGTCTCTTTTTTTTCGAATTCTGAGGATGAGCCGGCCCATCCTAACATTATTTATAAAAAGTCGAATGGTGATTTACCCTGTGACACCCATCAAAAAATGCAAGTTGAGCGAGAACTAGAGAGAGAATACGAAAAAATGGTTCGTTAAAATATATGACTCTAATACTGATAATATGTAAATAAAAACTTATATTTATACATCAAAAGGTTAGCCGAGAATTAGAGATAATAACGAATAAATTTAAGAGCATGAGCCTATTATCATCATATATAATATAACTTCTTAATATTTTATTATTTTTCTTTTTAAATTTAAGTAACTCTAACTTCGTTATTTTTTTTTAAAAAAATCATAAAAAAGATCAACTCAAAATTTGAATATTCAAAAAATAAGATTTTACTTTTGATATATAACTTTGTTTAGAAAACAAATAGACAAATGAAATTTAACTTTATTTTTTAATATAAAAATTATCAACTCAATATCTGAATATTTTAAACATGATATTTTACTTTGGATTTATGCCATTTTTAGAAAATAAATAAATAAATGAAATTGTCGTATATGTTAATATTCACCGGCTATAAGTATTTCCTGATTTGCATAAATACATTTCTTATATTTCCTTATTTTCTTTTTTTTAAATTAAGTAGCTTTAACTTCATTCTTTTAAAAAATCATAAAAAGAATCAACTCAAAATATGATGTTTTACTTTTGATTTACGACTTTTTTAGAAAATAAATAAATAAATGAAATTATCATATCCGTTAGTATTCATCACTTAAAGGTAGAAAATATATAAAATTGTCAATTTATCAACATTTATCTATTACATGTGTTTTTTTTTTTTGCATAAATTATATTTACTTATAACAATCCTTAGTATTTTGTTCGTTTTTTTTTAAATTTAAGTAACTTTAACTTCATTTTTTAAAAGATCATAAAAAGGTTCAACTCAAAAAATAAGTAATTTAAACATGATATTTTAATTTTGACTTATGATTTTTTTTAGAAAAATAAATAAGTAAATAAATAAAATTGTCATATTTATTTGTCACAAGTATTTCTCTACTTGCATAAATTATTTTTACTTATAAAATTTTTAAATTTTTATCTTTTTTCTTTTTAATGTAAGTAGCTTTATCTTTATTTTTTTAAAAAAATCATAAAAAGAATCAACTCAAAACATGATATTTTACTTTTGACTTATAACTTATTTTAGAAAATAAATAAATAAATGATGAATTAAATTAAATTAAATTAATATAATTATTGTCAAATTAGATTTTAAATTTTGCAGCACTTTAATTATTAGTAATCAATATTGATTATGAAATTGTCAAATAAATTAATATATGAAATAGTCAAAGATTTTTTTATATAAATCTAATGACTAGATTACACAATTAATGATGAATTAAATTAGATTTTTAATTTTGCAACACTTTAATATTATACTGCATTTAGATTTTCAAATTTGTAATACTTTAATTATTTCAGTTAAATAAATGAATAATGTCATAAACATATTTGTATTCATAGAACTTACTTTCTTTGGGGTTTTAAAACACACACACACACACACACATATATATATATGCTTTATTTTGATGCTTACTTGACGAAATTAAATTATTTTAAGTATAAAATAATTTATTTTAGAAAATAAATAAATAAATGATGAATTAAATTAAATTAAATTAATATAATTATTGTCAAATTAGATTTTTAATTTTGCAACACTTTAATTATTAGTAATCAATCATTGATTATGAAATTGTGAAACAAATTAATATATGAAATAGTCAAAGATTCTTTTTTATAAATCTAATGACTAGATTACATAATTAATGATTAAATAAGATTTTTAATTTTGCAACACTTTAATTATTAAACTGCATTTAGATTTTTCAATATTGTAATACTTTAATTGTTTCAGTTAAATAAATGAATAATGTCATAAACATATTTGTATTCATAGAACTTACCTTTCTTGGAGTTTTAAATATTATATTTATAGGCTTTATTTTGATACTTATTTGAAGAAATTAAATTATTTTTAAGTATAAACATTTTTTCTAGTACAAGCTTATACCTTTATAGTTTAATCATTAGTTGTATTTTTAAAAAATATATTTACCTTCCTTGTAAAACTGTTGATATATTGTGATATTATATTTTTTTTAAATCAAATTATTTAAAGAGGATTATGAATAAATTTTGTTTAAAAAAAATGAAACTGATAAGCTAAGAAACTGATGGAAATAAAAAGAAAAATAAGATATGTGTTCTTATAAAATACGGTGTATTAGTGTAGACATAATCAAGTCTATTTAAGAATACAATATTCATGCTTAATTACATATAAATAAATATATGTTATTTTATCTTTTTTTAGCTATTCTTAAATTTTCTTTCTTCCACGGGAGTGACTTTATTTAACTTTTTTAAAACTTTTGTGTAACAAATTTTTACGTTACAAAAAAAAAATTTTAACAAGTGTTTCCTTGTTATGTATTTGATTGCATGTTTGTATTTTTATTTATAATAAATGACACATAAAATATGAATAATATCTGCTTTGTCTTTTTTTATGTTCTTCTCTGTTTTCTTTCTTTTATAGAAGTGTTTTCGTTTTCAACATACCTTTAAGTTACAAAAAAGTTTTAATAAGTGTTTTCTTTTTATGTATTTTATTTACATGAATATTTATATTTTCATTTGTAATAATAACACATAACACATGAACATTCTTTAATTTGTCTTCTTCCTTTTTTAGCTTTTCTTTCTTTTCTTTCTTTCACAGGGGTGACTTTAATTTTTTTTAATTTTAGAGTAACTGATATTTACGTTACAAAATATGTTTTATCAAGTGCCGAGTTGCGTGTCTATTTTTGTTTGTAATTATGCACTCAAAACGCGAACCATGGTGAGTCATCCTCTTTTTTATTTTGTTTTTTTCATAGCTATGATAACTTGCGTAAAATGTGAAGAATTGATAGTTACAGCTATATTGCTATTATTTTTTATTTTTTATTTTAGTTGAAGAGGTATCAAATGGATTTTAATTTATTATATAATGTTTTGAGTAATTAATTTTCTTTATTATGATGTTATATAATATGAATATCAAATAAAAATAAAATATTTCAACAAAGTTTTGCATAATTAAATTTGGGTTATATTAGCCTATTTTTAAATGGACTAAATGTCTTCTTTTAAAAAAAAATAACACTTCTTAAAATCAAATCGATTGGGCTAGAACATCACCCATTTAAGCCCAAATGTAATTTTTTGGGCCAAACTTTTCGTGCTATAAAAGGAAAAAAATCAGTCAAAAGAAATAGGAAATATTTTCAAAACAGCAAAATTTTAACATTTAATAGGACCTCTTAGCTACATTTTCAATATTCATTAAAAATAGCTATATTTTAGTTTGTTGTGGGGATGATTTATGTATATATTTTTTTGGAAAAATTATGTAACAAGTAAAAATTTCTAAATTATTTATTTAAAACAGCTATAATTTAAAATAATTATTAAAAAGAACAATATTATATTTATATAGAAAATTAATGGTATCTTATTCTAGTTCCTAATTTTTCTCAACTAATACCCACGTTTTGGGCTTTAATTAAAAAAATTAGACCCACCTTCTCTCACTTCCCATTCCCTCCATCTTTCATTGTAAAAATTAGTCTCTTGAATCTCTCTCATCATCAATCTTCACGATTTTTTTTCAGAAATCCTAAAAAACTTCTAAAAGATTTACATCACAATCCCATTGATTCCAAAATATAATTGCAAGTTATTTTGATTGGAATTATAAGTTAAAAAATCATCAAACAGAATTTTGTATTCAATTTGAAATTGTATTGTTCATGTCAATTTGTATTTCTTTTTTATTTTGTATTCTTTACAATAGTTATGACAACTAATTTAGAATTCTTTTAGAGTCTATTTGCATTTTTTCAGAATATTATATCATTTCTGAAATTATATTATTTATTGTATTTATGTTGTTTTGTATTTGTGTTCATTATAATTTTCATGTTGTATCTTGCATACTATATTAGATTTTTTTTAGGTGAAACTTGTATTTATTTATAGGTTAAATCCATTACAATAGGTATGCCAACTGATTTAGGATTTTTTATGCAGATCTGTATCATATTGTTTTACTGTCTATTTGCGTTTTTTCAGAACATTGTATCTTTTCTCAATTTGTATTATTTACAGTTTGTGTGTTATTTTGTATTTGTATTCATTGTAATTTTTATGTTGTATCTTGCATGATACATTGGGTTTTTTTAGGTGAAACTTGTGTTTACTTGTAGATTATATTCATTACAATAGGTATGCTATTTTATTTTGTATTTATTTGAGCATGTTTGCATCCATGCATTATTATTGCAGTATGTTTGCATTTTTCAGAATTTAGTATCCTTTCTGAAACTGTATTCATTCAAGTTTGTAGACGGTTGGTATTTGTATTCAATTCAATTTTACATGTTGTATCTTCTATACTACATTAGTTTTTTGCATGAAATTTGTATTCATTTTAAAACCAATGTGTATTCATATCTTTAAACTGATGCAGGGAACTGAATTTCATATGAAATCCTTTTATTCGCTCTTCATCATATGTTAATTCAACAAAACTTTTGACGCAATACCTTTCAGAGTAAAGCTCAAAGATTAAAATTGAAATATGATGCTTTTTTCCGATCGATTATCTCCAACTGCTCCAATTTCGTATTCAGTAAAAACTTCACCGATCAATGGTGATGAACTGAATTGAATTTGAGGAAGATGGATATCTGATTAACTGAATTGAATTCAAGGATGACGGATGATTAACAAGAAAGACGAATGATTATCAATCCAATATCAATTGTCAGTCACTTTGTGTTTGAGGAAGAAGAAAGAGAATCTCCTATTTTTGAGACTCCTAATCCTTGTAACGTACATAGTGAGAAAGTTAAGCAATTTTACCTATTTTGAAAGATTTTCTTCCCTGATTTTCTCTAGTTGGTTAAGTCTTATTTTATTCTCTTAATTGAAACTTTTTAAAAAAAAAATACATAAATGAGTCTAGCTAATAGCAAACTAAATATAACTATTTTAAATAAATATTGAAAGTGTAGCTAAGGAGTCTTATTAAATGCTAAAATATTGTTGTTTTGAAAATTTTCCCCTTTTTTTGTTTAACTTGACAGAATACAACTAAGAAATAACAAATTAGAGAAAATCAGGAAAGGGAATCATTCAAATAAGAAAAATATTACTAAAAATCCTCATTAGTTACGTTATAGAGATTAGGAGAACAAAAAAAGGCGCTTCTCTCCCTTCTTCCTCAAACTCCATTATCGACTAGCATATCTCCATTGATAATCCTCATTCTTCATAGAAGTCAAGTTGATAATCGTCCTTGAAATTCAACAACTGATCAGATTATCATCGTTTTTGCTTTATTTTTATAAATCGCTGATAGAACTCGAGATCAAAGATACAAAATTAGAGCAACAATTTATCATTGGAGCAGCAGATCATTGACCAGATATGAAATTTGATCTTCGAGATTTAATCGATTAGGTATTGTGTCAAAAATTTTGGGTAGTATTTGAAGGATCTATTTCCGGTCACGATCTGGAAGTTTCAAAAAGTCGTACATTCATCGTCGTGTTTTTCACCTTCTATGGTGATTGTTGATGTCACTAAGAGGGATTTGCTTCCGGTTAATGAAGAAGGTGAGGATCTCGTTTTCACAAGGAAGAAATCTTAAATTTTGGAGAAAATAGCTTTTCATCTTTAAAAAAGATACAATTGATGAAGAAATCTTAAATTTTGGAGAAAATAGCTTTTCATCTTTAAAAAAGATACAATTGATGAAGTGATCCGCATTGTAAATTGAATGAATGTGAATTTGTATATTTGAATGATTGGACTACAAATTTATTTGGAATATAATTTAGATGATTTGATCCAAATTGTATATTGAATATAATAGATTTTGGAATACAAAATTAGTTTTATATACAATATTATTTAGAACACAATTTGTTTGGATGAATGAATGTGAATTTTGTATGTTGGATGATTGGAATACAAATTTATTTGGAATACAATTTAGATGATTAGATCCAAATTGTTTATTAAATATAATAAATTTTGGAATACAAAATCAGTTTAGAACATAATTTTATTTAGAATACAATTTATTTGGAATACAATTTAGATGGTTTGATACAAATTTATTTGGAGTACAATTTAGATGACCTGATACAAATTTATTTGGAATACAATTTAGATGATCTGGTCCAAATTATATATTGATTATATAATGACCTTCAGGTCATTTCTGTGTTTATGTATCTTGTTCGTCATTTAGATCTTTTCTATAGCAACCCCAAGTCATTTATGACTTGCTGGGACTGACAGTTCGGTCACCTGGTCGTTCGTTTAGTTTTTATGTGAGTTTTAGTGTTTTTGAGCTTTTGAACCTTAACGATCATTTTCGAACAAAACTTTAAGAAGATAACATCTGAATCTAATTTTGACGATTCCATCAGCTCTGAAAGGGACATTTTAGGCTAGTGGCGTGGTCGGCATGACTCCTGAGGTTTTCAGTGTGAGTCGGTGCGATTAGGCATTTTAACTTTAAAGTTTAAGCCTAAGTTTGACTTTAGTCAACATTCTGAGTAAACGCGCTCGGATGAGAATTTCGTTAGCGTGGTTAGCTATGAAATGTCGAGTTTGGTCAAGATTGACCCTTCGTTCATGTCTCGAGGCTTTCGAGCTAATTCCAAGCCCTTTTGTGGACTTTGACTTAAAATAGCTGTTGGGTGTGGGACCCACTTTTTGTCAAGATGACCTCGTATGAATCAAAATTGGTATGGTTGAATATCTCGTTTGCATGCACAAGGCTCTGAACAAGTTCATATTACCTCGTCGGAGTTTTTAAGTTTTCAAAAAAATGCTGAAATATGGTGCATATATAGCAGAAATATCAGCTCACTTTGGAAACTTCAAAACCCCATATCTCTCTCATTTATTGGCTAAATGAGGTGATTCAGAGTGTGAAAGCTTCGTTTTGATGGTGGCTTCGCTGTAGAGTGATCGGAAGTTGTTGGATACACGTCGTTCGAGGTAAAATCATGATAAACTATACTGTTGTAGCTCTTTTCGAGTTCTTGATTTTGGCTATATTGATTTGGTGATATCTTGCTCATTTTAACTTGATTTTGGGTGATTCGAAGTCCAACATATCGGGAATTATCGAGGCTACATCGTGAAGTGTTCAAGGAGAGTTGGGCATCCTTCCATTTTGGTAAATTACTGCATTTTTTTTAATTGATTAAAGTGTGATTTATTTGCATGTTGAGTTTTTGTTGTGTTTCGAGCCCCGAATTGTATTTCATTTTGGAATACAAGTTCGGGGTACTATTTTGGGTCTTTTGGCAGAGTCAAATTTGGAAAGTTTGGTGCGGGTCTCAAAATTCCCGTTTGACTCTAAAATCAGTTCGGCTCCATTTTGGGTGATTTTGGTGACTTAATGACCGTAGTGACGTTATGATCCTATTTTTTATAGTGTGGCCACGTTCAAAGGACGTTCAGAAGGGAAAAGCTCTGGCCTTGTGATTTGTAGCGCGCGTAGTTGGCCTACAGGTAGGCTACGGCTTCCTTTCTATCTAGATTGAGCCTGAATGTGTGAACTCATGTTGATTAGTATGAATTGAGGAACGAGACCTAGTATTCTTACCTCCCTTATTAGATACCATGTTTTAGGTTTGATCGGCATTATTTCGGGCATAGTACCTTGCTAGTTGGGTGGTTTGGGTTTGTGCATGCTATGTGAATTACTTGAATTTACTTGTTTTCTGATGCATGTCCAGCCTTAGCCTAGGATAGACCAGTGTTGCCTTAGACTCTCGAGCTTTGTGTTTTACTTTGTCTCTAACGTCGTTTTGGACAGACTAGATCCTTGTAGACTGGAATAGCATACTTGAGTCTGATAGTATGAGCCTTAGTTTAGGCGAATTTGTGGCTTATTAGATCTTCTATCCTATCTCTCCCTATTTCTGCGGTTTCGAAGTGTTACTGGATGTTTATGCTATCACGACGATTGGAGAATGAGTTGTACTAGGCTGGGAGCCTTTTGTTGATACCTTTGGGTGGGCATCGTCCCACGGTGACTTGACTTGACATGGGATTCTTCTTGGAATTGACACACCCTTGGCACTCTTTTTAGTTAGGTTATGAGTTAGTTGGTTGCAGTGATTATTTACGATTCGAGGCTGACGTTTAACAGTTCGAGGCCGTTATTTCTAGCTTGAGACTGATGCTTTAGGTTCGAGGCCCAGATTCTATAACCTTGGGTTCGAGGCCCAGATTCTATCATTTTGGGTTCGAGGCCCAGCTTCTACAACTTTGGGTTCGAGGCCTAGCTTCTGCAACTTTGGGTTCGAGGCCCAGCTCCCATCACTGTGAGTTCGAGGCCCAGATCCCATCACTGCGGGTTCGAGGCCCGGTTTACTTCTTTTGGACTTGGGTTTGAGTATCTTATTCTTGTAGTCTTAGTTATTCTGTGTACCTGTCGGACTTATGAGGGTCCATTCAGGTTTTATTTAAACTTGCGCTCGAGTGTACCTTCTGGGCTTATGGGAGTCAGTTAGGTTTAGTTTTGCTATACTTAGATTTACTTTCAGTATGCTCATGTGCTTTCTTTGTTTTTCCTGCTTTGACCTCTGTGTGTGCTTAGATTCTCTCTTTTCAACTTGTTTTTACCTTTCTTGCTCAGTCGACCTTTGATGCCTACTAAGTACCTGTTGTTTGGGTACTCATGCTACACTCTGCATCTATTTCGTGATGCAGGTCCCAGTACCAGTTACCAGCGGTGATCAGTTCCTGCCATCATTTGCAGTTGTGGTTCGGAGTTGAGGGTGAGCACTTGACATTTTGGGTTTATACTGCCTCCTTCTTTTGTTTTAGCTAGTCTCGTTGCTTTTTGAAAAACGCTTTGTTGTGGTCCACTTTTGGGACTTGTACTCTTTATTAGACAACTCTGTACTAGTGACTTTCTAGGTTCTGGGAGGGATTTTTGTATATATTTATTTTGGTTTGCTTTCGCCTTGTTGTCCTTTGTTTAGATTATTATTTTCGTTAGTTTCTACCCTTATACTCATTACTTGATGTTTTGGGTTACATGTTGGCTTATCTACTGATGGGGTATAGTAGTGGCAATCATGACTCGAGAAATTGGATCGTGACAAGTTGGTATCAGAGCTCCAGATTCACCTGTCTCACTTGTACAAAGCGAATACCTAGTAGAGTTCTATGGATCGGTGCGGAGATATCCGTATCCAATCTTTGAGAGGCTACAGGATGTCCTTAGGAATTCTTCTCTCTTGTATCTTGTTCACGCAGCGTGTGTTGGTTTCTTGGAATCTCACTTGTTTCACTCTTTCAGCAAGATGGCTCGTACGCGCCGTGTGGCAGCTCGGGGGTAGGGGTCGAACTCCCTTGCCTGGTAGGGGTGAAACACCACCCCCAGATAGAGAGCGTGGTATGGAGCCGCCCGCAGCGAACCCTCCGGCAGCGCGTGTTCCCTATCAGCCGGTGGGGCCGAAACCAACCCAGACCAACTATGGCGCCAGATCGTTAGGAAGCTATTGCCCAGCTTTTGATTGTGCTCGGTGGCATGCACAGGCTCTAGCACCAGCACCAGCACCTGCACATGCACCTGCTCCAACACCAGCATCGGCACCTGCGCCAGCACCAGTTCAGCATGATCAGCCTACAGTAGAGGCACCCAGAATCAGGTACCACTTGGGATGCCCAGCCCGTGATCGCTGCCGGAGCTATGCCACTATAGGAGCAGAAGATGCTCGGAGTGTTCTCAAGACTTTTACCTCCCAGGTTTTCTAGGGCTGTGAGTTAGGATGCCCACGAGTTTCTGACCACTTGCCTAGAGCGGCTGTACACTTTGGGTTTTTTGGAGTCGAGAGGGGCCGACTTCACTACATAGTTGGATAGGCCAGCTAAACTGTAGTGGCATATATTTATCGAGACTAGGCCAGTTGGTTCGCCTCGGTCACCTAGACCAAGTTTTCTGAGGCCTTCTTGGCCTGATTTATCCCTACCAGCATTAGAGATCACCTTCTGGATCAGTTCTCTAGGTTGGAGCAGGGCTCCAAGAAGGTTTCAGAGTATGAGGTGAGGTTTCACGAGCTTTCCCGTTATGCCACCATAATTCTACCTACTGAGGAGGAGAGAGTTCGGTGTTTTGTTTGTGGGTTGAGGCTTCAGCTTCGAATTGAGACTCAGTCCATGGTCTCTGTAGGTCGTTCTTTTTTGGATGTTGTTGATCACACCTGCACTATTGAGGAGCTCCATCGTGAGGCTCAAGAGGGCACCAACGAGAGAGCCAGATATGAGGGTAGCTACAGTGGGTCCTGTTCCAAGCAGAGGGGCTCCTATGACGGGCCCAAGCAGTAGTATCAGCAGGGCCAGTCCAGCCAATGCAGGCCTCATCCTAGGCTTCAGAGGGATATCGGTATAGTCGAAGTGAGATTGGCTCCAGTCAGAGCCATACATCCCAGTCTTGTGCTCCAGGCCGTGGTAGCCGTTCTTCTAGGGGCAGATCATCATCGAGTTGTTTTGATTGTGGCGAGTTGGGTCACTGGTCTAGAGATTTTCCTATGCGTAGGCGGATTGCTCCTGCTCCACTGACAGCTCCCTCAGCTATACCAACTCCACCAGCAGCATCTCCAGCTAGGGGTCGAGGTCAGGGTCAAGACCATCGTGGTGGTTATCAAGGTATTTAGGGTGGTCCCAGAGGAGGCAGGTCAAGCGATAGAACTGATGGCCAGGGCAGAGGTAGACATGGCCATTTCTATGTAGCTCTAGCAAACGTGCAGGCTGAGACGGAGGCATCGGACGATGTGATCACATGCATGATTCTATTATGCCATTAGCCCACCTCGACTTTATTTGACCCTGGTTATACTTATTCTTATGTGTATTTGTATTATGTTTCTCATTTGGATATGATTTCTAAGCCTATGATAGCGTCGTTGCATGTGTCGACCCCTGTGGGTGAGTCTTTAGTAATGGATCAAGTGTTACGATCTTGCTTAGTTACTATCCAGGGGCGTGTCAC
This sequence comes from Solanum appendiculatum, assembly GCA_018342035.1. Lineage (NCBI taxonomy): Eukaryota > Viridiplantae > Streptophyta > Magnoliopsida > Solanales > Solanaceae > Solanum > Solanum appendiculatum. Next base: position 25,602 of record JAGDQO010002186.1, on the reverse strand, counting down.
CTGGGCTGACCTTATTGTGCTAAGTATGCTTGATTTTGATGTGATTCTGGCCATGGACTGGTTATCCCCCTATCGCGTGGTTTTAGATTGTTTCTCTAAGACCGTTAACTTAGCCATGCCTGGTATTCCTCCCGTGGTGTGGCAGAGCTCCATTAGTAGCACACCGGTTTGGAGTGATCTCTTTTATTCAGGCTCGGAGGCTAGTGGCTAGCGGATGTCTGACCTATTTGGCATATGTGCGAGATGTGAGTAAGAAGGTCCCTTCAGTTGAATCTGTTCCTGTTGTCTGAGATTTTAGAGATATGTTCCCTACCGACCTACTTGGCCTACCCCCAGAGCGTGATATTGATTTTCTGATTGAGCTTGAGCGAGGTATTCAACCTATTTATATTCCGCCATATCGGATGGCTCTTGCAAAGCTCAAGGAGCTCAGTGTTCGGCTTCAGTACCTCTTAGGTAAGGGTTTCATTAGGCCTAGTGTATTGCCTTAGGGCGCTCCTATTCTGTTTGTGAAGAAGAAGGACAGTTTGATGCGCATGTGTATTGATTATAGGCAGTTGAATAAGGTGAAGGTGAAGAATCTTTACCCCATGCCTAGGATTAATGATATGTTCGACCAGTTTCAGGGTGTTGTAGTGTTTTCGAAGATTGATATGAGGTCTGGTTACCATCAATTGAGTATTAGGGCAGCGGACATCCCTAAGACCGCATTTAGGACTCGATATGGCAACAATGAGTTCCTAGTGATGTCTTTTGGGTTGACTAATGCCTCTGCCGCCTTCATGGAGTTGATGACGCGGGTGTTCAGGCCCTATCTTGATTTGTTCGTCGTTGTGATCATAGATGATACTCTGGTATATTCACGGAGCCGGAGTGATCATGAGCAGTATGAGAGATCAGCGTCTTTATGCCAAGTTCTCAAAGTGCGAGTTTTGAATTGATTTTATAGCATTCTTGGGGCTCGTGGTGTCCAAGGATGGCATCATGGTAGATCCGATAAAGATTGAGGCTATTCGTGATTGGGCTAGGCCCACTTTAGTTACTGAGATTTGGAGCTTCGTCGGTTTGGTAGGCTACTATCGACGGTTTGTGGAGGGCTTCTCCACCATTGCTGCATCTTTGACCCGGTTGACTCGCCTCGATGTTCCTTTTGAGTGTTCTGAGGAATGTGAGTTGAGCTTTCGGAAGCTCAAGGAGTTGCTGACTACTGCTCTTGTATTGACTCTTCTAGTTGAGGGCGAGGGCTTCACGGTCTATTATGACACATCCGATGTTGGTTTGGGTTGTGTTTTGATGCAGCGAGGCTGGGTCATTGCTTATGTGTTGAGGCAGCTTAGGTTACATAAGCGCAACCACCCCACTCATGACATGGAGTTGGCGGTGGTAGTTTTCGCACTTAAGATCTGGAGGCACTACCTATATGGAGTTCGTTGTGAAATCTACCCTGATCACAGGAATCTTCAGTATATTATGAGCTAGAGGAATCTTAATTTGAGGCAGAGTCGCTGGATTGAGCTTCTGAAGGACTATGACCTCCCTATTTTCTACCATACGGAAAGGCGAATGTAGTAGCGAATGCTTTGAGTCGGAAGGTAGTGAGTATGGGAATTCTAGCCTTTCTATCTATGGTGGAGTGACCTCTTTGGACATTCAGTCCTTAGATAATCAGATAGTTCAGTTGGATGTTTCAAATTCTAGGCGTGTTCTAGCGTATGTGGGAGTTCAGTCCTCTCTACTTGATTAGATCCGTAGCCGTCAGTTTGAAGATGAGGCCTTGGTGGCACTTCGAGATCATGAGTTAATAGGTGATGCCGGTCAGGTTACCTTGGATTTAGATGGGGTTTTGAGGTTTGCAGACCGTATTTGTGTTTCGAGAGTTGGGGGTTTGATTAAATTAATACTTCGAGAGGCCCATGATTCTAGATATTCTATCCATCGGGGCACCGCGAAGATGTACCATGACTTGAGGCAACATTACTGGTGGAGTGGTATGAGGAGAGATATTGCAGATTATGTATCTCGTTGCCTTAGTTGCCAGCAGGTGAAGGTCGAGCATTTGAGACCTAGTGGTGAGTTTCAGAGATTACCCATTCTAGAGTGGACGTGGGATCGCATCACCATAGATTTTTAGCAGGTCTGACTCAGACTTCTAGAGGTGTTGATAGCATTTGGGTCATTGTTGATTGGTTGACCAAGTCAGCACACTTCCGCCCTGTTCAGTCTTTATTCAGCACCGATAGGTTAGCCTATATCTACATTCATGAGGTGCTTCGTCTTCATGGGGTGACGGTCTCTATTATATCAGATTGGGGTGCTCAGTTCACTTCTAGCTTTTCGGGGACTTTTCAGGATGAGTTGGGCACTCATGTTGACCTTAGCACAGCCTTCCACCCATAGACCGATGGTCAGTCAGAGCATACTATTCAGGTTCTTAAGGACATGTTGCGAGCTTATCTATTAGAGTTTGGAGGTCAATGGGACCGGTTTTTGCATTTGGTGGAATTTGCATACAACATCAGCTACCATTCTAGCATTTAGATGACCCCGTTTGAGGCCTTATATGGTAGGCGTTGTCACTCTCCAGTTGGTTAGTTTGAGACAACGAGCCTAGATCGCGTAGCACAGACTTGATTCAGTAGGCTTTAGAGTAGGTGAGGGTGATTCAAGGTAGGCTTTGGACAGCTCAGAGTAGGCACCGAAGTTATACAGACCATAGGTGATGAACTTTGAGGTTCTCAGTTGGTGATAGAGTTTTTCTCCGTGTGTCACCCATGAAAGGCGCGATGAAATTTGGGAGGCAAGGCAAGCTTAACCCCAGGTATATTGGGCCTTTCAAGATCCTTCGGATGGTTGGGAGGTTGCATATGAGTTAGCTTTGCCTCCGATGTTCTCAGCTATCCACCCAGTCTTTCATGTCTCGATGTTGTGCCGATATGTTCCAGATGAGTCTTATGTGCTCTAGTATGATGCAATAGAGTTGGATGATCACTTGACCTTTGTGGAGGAGCCAGTTGCTATTCTTGCCAGAGATGTGCGGCGGTTGCGCTCAAGAGCCATTCCTGTGGTTAAAGTCCGTTAGGGGCATCGTCCAATTAAGGAGGCTACCTAGGAGACCGAGCATGATATGCGGGAGCAATTTCCTGGCTTGTTTGAGCCTTCAGGTACTTCTTGACTCTTACTTTATGTTGTAATGACCTTCAGGTCATTTCTGTGTTTATGCTTCCTGTTCGTCATTTAGAGCTTTTTTTAGTGACCCTAAGTCATTTATGACTCGCTGGACTGCCAGTTCGGTGACTTGGTCATTCCTTTAGTTTTTATGTGATTTTTAGTATTTTGGAGCTTTTGAACCTTGAACAATCATTTTCGATCGAAATTTTAAGAAGATGACATCTGAATCAAATTCTGACGATTCCATAAGATCCGGAAAGGTCATTTTAGGCTAGTAGCATGGTCAGCATGACTCCCAAGGTTTTTAGTGTGAGTCGGTGCGATTAGGCGTTTTAACTTTAAAGTTTAAGCCTAAGTTTGACTTAGTCAACATTCTGAGTAAACGCGCTCGGATGAGAATTTCGTCAGCACGGTTAGCTATGGAATGTCGAGTTTGGTCTAGATTGACCCTTCATTCGTGTCCCAAGGCTTCCGAGCTAATTCCCAACCTCTTTGTGGATTTTGACTTAAAATGGCGGTTGAGTGTGTGACCAACTTTTTGTCAAGATGACCTCGTATGGAAGTTTCGAGTACGTCATTGAGTCCGGTATATCGAAATTGATATGGTTGCATATCTCGTTTGCATTCACGAGGCTCCGAACGAGTTCGGAACACCCCGTCGGAGTTTTTAAGTTTTCCAAAAAATGCTGAAATCTGGTTCATATATAGCAGAAATATCAGCTCATTTTGGAAACTTCAAAACCCCATATCTCTCTCATTTCTTGGCCAAATGAGGTGATTCAAAGTGTGGAAGCTTTGTTTTGATGGTGGCTTTGCTGTAGGGAAGTTGTTGGGTGTGCATCGTTTGAGGTAAAATTGCGATAAACCAGACTGCTATGAACATAAAAAATTGTTCTTTTTCATAATATTTTTAAACTATAGCTATTTTCAATAAATAAGTTGATAATTTTGACTTGTTCCATAATATTTTCAAAGAAGTATCTAGGCCTTACTTTTCAAATGTTAAACTCACGGATTCCAAATTGAGGCATTTAGTCACTTTTTAGCTTTGTAATTTAAGAAATAGTCATTTTTATGGAGTTTGAAACTTCATAACAATGAATATTTTTAATTATATGAACGGAATTAATGCATGCGAGTGAATTTTATCCCCTATCTCTGCTTTAAGGAGAGGAAACATGCATTTCAAGAGTTCTCTTTCTCTCTCTATATATGTGTGTGTGTGTGTGTATCCTCCTTCTCTCTCTCTCTCTCTCTCTCTCTCTCTCTCTCTCTCTCTCTCTATATATATATATATATATATATATATATCCTTCTTTTCATTATTTCACGACCCAAAGTATACCCTAGGCGTAACATGGCGTATAGGACCTCGAGAGGCCCTACACAAGACACTTAGCATGCATCAAACAAGATAATAAAATAAAGAATTCAAAATCATAGTCTTATATCATAAAAGAGATTTGACAAAGCAGAAGTCTAACATAAGTCTCAATAAGTCATCTAAACATTAAAAAAAAAGTGGTTGGGACATAACCCATACACCATATACATCATCCAAAAACTAGAAAGATATAAAGTAAGTAAATGTGTCTCGGTCCTGGAAACATGAGGACTCACCAACTCTTGAATCCAATAGAATGATCAACTAGCTACGAGTGTGAGATGTAGGAACGTTGGACCCTACATTAGTGAAACAATGTAGAAACAAGTATGTATTAGTACATGGAATGTACTAAGTATGGGGCAATATGCATAAATAGACAAGATAGCATGAAGAGGTTAAACATGTTAGGTATGATCAACATTTGAAACATTAAAGGCTTAAAGAAGCAACAACGTATAAATCATAAGATATGGTCAATGCATTTAAAATAAGAGACATAAGAAAGCTTTGAAGAAACATATTCATTTTGTGAGATATTAGCTTTAACCGATAATAAGACCATGAGAGGTATATCATGAAATCCGGTCATACCAAAAGAAGGGGATTCTACTTGCCAAGGTAGAATCCGTACACATCATATTTTGTTAAAGTGGATCCACTAGCTAGGTCATTTAAGGCAATCCTACAGGGGCACGTAGTTAGGGACTAGAGGTTGCTACTAGAGACTATCCTATTTGAGCCTCCACCTCAAACCCCTCTTGGTGCTAAGTCTAAATCCCAACGAAATAGATACAACTCAAATATCATTATAACATAGGAAAGGAAATGATCAACACCAATCCACATTTTTTTAAAATCAAAACATAGAATTGCTCCTTAAAACACAATTCGACATAGATGAGAATTGAGAAACCTATTATCAATGTGAATCCATATGTGAGAAATACATTTCACAATCATGATCATAGTAGCATGTGAGAAAACCTTTTACAATAACAATGATATTTTCCTTTCAAAGCATCCTCAAATCATTTATATCAATTTTATAAAAACATGCATATCTTCATAAATTCATATTTCATAGTTCATAAGCTTCATCATGGGTTCATAATCTAAAATCATGGATCGTGCATGGGTTCATGTGAATTTAACTCAAAATCATATAATTACATTACTACAATTCATGCCTTGGATGATAGAATTTAATCAATAAAATCATAATTGAAAAGAGCCCATAAAGATTGAATTGAAACCCTAATTTGATCAATTAAAATTGAAAACCTTGGGGAACCCATGGAGGAATGGACTCCATGAGTGAATACCCACATACCTTGATACTTAGAGCCCAAAAAGAATGGAAGATTGATGAACTTGAATTAACCCTAGCTACTTCTCCTTCCTTACTCTTGAGAAAATTTTGGGAGGATGAATTTGGTTAGGTTTCAGTATTTAGGAGAATAGGGTTTGAGTGGGTAATTTAGGACTCAAAAAGCCTTATATTGGCCTTAGGATGAAAGCCAAATGACTTAGTTTTGATTTAAAACAATTAGGGAAGGGACTCAAAAACCCCTTAAAATAACTACCGGACTCAACCTACGGTTCCGACCTACGGTCAGTAGGACTTTCTACGAACCTGTACTAGTCAATCATAGAAAAAGTACTTGAGCCTAAATATTCTATCGATTCTGACGAGACCCATCTATGGCCCATCAAACCATCTAGGGTCCGTCCTGGTCATTCATCGACAAAGTACTAGGACTTGATTTTTCAAAAATTATTTTCCCTCTTCTACGGATGCCATCTACAGCCCCTAGGAGCTACTACGGCCCATAGATGGGGACCCGTAGACGTAATCTCCAGCCCAAAAACCTCTTTTTCTTTCTTTTCCAAATTCTGAGGTGTTGCACATGAAAAAAGGACAAAGTTAAAATGAAACTAAATGAGGAAAAGGGAATAAATTGAAGATGTGGAAAAAGCCTTCGGTATATATATATATATATCATGCATCCATTACATATTATAAGGTGCAACTCTAATTAATAAACTATAGTTAATGCTAATACAAATCCTTCCCTTTATTATTATGTTTAACTAGGAATTATGTATTTTTAACTTGCATCATAAGTCACTTAGATTATATTCCTAACAGAGTTACTTGGACCGACACGACGTCATTTCAGTTAGTCCAGCTTTTCTTACATACTGCATACAGTAACAAATTCCATCACACTCATTTCAATTAACTAATTAATTAGCAGAAATAATTAGTGTATATATGTTGCTACCTGAAAATAAACTTCTAGTTTCTTTATGAGTAGCGCATATTCTCTCTTAAATTGCAGAAAAGTTCTTTTGCATTTGTTTCAATTCATGGAGAAATTAAAATGAAGAAATGAAAATAATAATCACGTAATCTTCCGAGGGAGAGGTGTGGAAATGATAGAATATATGCCGACCTTATCCTATAAGTAACATTTAAGAATAAAAAAGTCATTCTAGTCCAAATTAATGAACATTCTCCCACAGTTAAAGACATTTGTGCACGACAAAAATTAACTCTCAATTTGTTCGTTAATAGTTAATAGTTTTGAATAATTTGATGAAAAGCTTAACAGTAATAATTAGGAGATGGAATAATGTAGTTTCATAGCATTACAGTAATTAAACATGATTTTGTGATGTGTAAATAGTTTATAATTCTTTGTCTCGACGAAAATGTCGACAAGTAAAGAACCATCTTAAAGTAAATTCAAGATAAGCCAAGAGGCATGTAAGCGCATCTTGCAAGCCATCGATTACAACAAATTCTAGATGATTACCTTTTAGGTATAAATAATAAATACAATAAAAGAGTAAGAATATGCAATGCAGATTAGATAGATCAACTTTTGAACTTGAAATATTGTTCATGGGGCCGGAAAGCGAGAGTAAAAAATTCAAGACTATTCATTTATAAGGTCATTGAATACATGTTACATTTTACCCACATGGGGCAGGTTGAGACTTTCAACTTTTTTGTCCCTACGTACTTTTCTACCTATGCTAGTAATAATAGCGCGAGCTAATTAATCACTTTTTAACTTTATAATAAAAAATAATCATTGTCATGGAGTTTGAAATGATTTATAGTTGAAACTTCGTAATAATGTCTAGGAGTAAATACTGATAATTGATATTGAATTTTTAAAACTAATCTGATCATATTATATATGTTGATAATGAAGATTATATACGTAAAATTTGTTTATAATGAAGATTACCCTTCCACATTTCCTGCTCTGCAATATTCCATGAACAGTGTACATTCATTTTTAACCTCCTTGGCTCCAACGTTGCACAAGTCAGGAAAAGAAGTAGTTATAAGCTTGATCAAAGCTTATCATTTGATTTTCACTAATTAAGTATCTAGTTTATCATAAAACCATATTGTTAATCTCTAACCATGAACTACTGCCCTTGAGCTGGTGCATATAGTTGTCAAGCTTTGCAAAATCAAGAGGATGTTCTTCCTTAAAAGCATTAAACATCCAACAAATTAAATAATTAATTAGATCATCATTATATTAATTAGTCAGTGTATTATATATGTCTAGGAGAAAAAAAAGTCACAATGATTGGTCAATTTTATGGATTAAATGAGCGGAATCACTATAAAACAAAGTAATAATTTTCTCAAAAAAGTTAGGAGCAGTATCATCTTGTAGCTCTTCCAACTCAATAAATTGACTATCAACATATCCATGCACGTGATTAAAATTGTCTCATTTCGAATAGTTCAAAGGTAAAATTAGCCAAAAAAAATTTTATAGTTTTGAAGCAATGATTAGTAGGAAGGATATTTTGAGATATCACATACTGTAGCTCCGCCCCTAATAATTAGGAAACGAAGACAAAGAAAGAAAGGAACCTGATCAAAAAGGGACTGCCTAAGGCTGGTAACTTGACGACGTAAGTGATTATTTCTTTTCATACGAGTAACGATGAATTATAGATAACAATACTAATACTTAGAAAGTGTATATAATGAATAGGGAGAATGGAGTGGGAAATGGAACAAGGAAAAGGTGGTATATATAGGAGTAGAAAAGGGACCATAGAAATTATGGGTTCAAGGTCCACGTGATATTAAATCAAACTCATGTCTAGTATCTTTATTGTAGTCTGACTAAATCTAAATTTGTGTATTGCAGTACTCGTTTCTAGGGACGTTGTGCATTAAATGCCCATTTCTAGGGACGATGCTCCCAACAAGGTTTTTTTCATTCTTAAATATGGCTTAAACCCGAGAGCACAGGGTAGTATGACACTTTTCGTTGTTGGATGAGTTACATTGATGTAACTCATTACTTAAGAGTCCAATAAGGAAGTGGACTGGGGAATATTGAAAAACAACATAATTCCTTAAAGAGACTAAATAAGAAAAAATGAATTTATAAAAGAGAGCCCAAATTGGAGTAATTGAGAATGAAGTACTGGAGAATAGATCATATCATTATAGCTTTATTCTCTAAATTCTTTTCTCTAGAAAGATATTTGGAGACTCATGGTATCATCACATCCCACCCATTTTTAAAGTACAACAACAAAATGCTTTAGTAGCGGTATTTCGATCAACTTGTAACTTTTGTCCATCAAAAATGGAATAAATCAAAAGAAATCACAACTTGTAAAGACTTCATGTTAATACTACTCAAGTCATTTCATTGATCACTAAGCTATGATCTTGGGCTCGAATATGGATTAGTCAGATCACAAAATAGCTATTAGACACTAACGAGCAGAGAACAAAAGAAGGAATATGATTAGAATGTGTTATCGATTTTACTTTTTCCCAAAAAGGAAAAAAATACTCATATATATATTTAATAAACTTTCGATTCCCTTGGCATGATACAATTTTGATTAGAATTGTAGCCCTTGTTCAAATTAAATACCACATTATTGACACCTTTTTCTTTTCCCCTTTTTAGTACTTCATCACGCGGTTTTATTGCTTTTTATTATCCTCATTTTTGTGTCTTTTTTTATACATGTACTATATATATTCTTCCACAATATACTATTCTGCTCATCCTATTCAACAAATTCTTTTTTTATTGTTCGCACGTGAGGGTACTTTCACTGCATCTAGTTATTTTCTTGAAACATGTTACCTTTTTAGCCTAAAAAGTAATAAAATAGACTTTTTTTATAGTACATAAAAATGGACTTATATGTTATATGCACAAGTCTTTAAAAATATTACTCCAATAAATAAGTATGATGAAATAAAAAAAAATTAAAAAAAATGAAACATGCTGTTGCCGGGGATCAAATCCTGGTCACCCGCATGTCAAGCGGGACTACTTACCACTATACTACAACAACCTTGTTGAATGCAGACCCTTAGCTCCAAAGTATATAACCAAGAAAAATGGTTGTTCGGCCATATTATTTACCTGCAACCTTTCTCTCCTTTTTCTTGCTTTCCCTTTTTTGTAAAATTTAATGTACCACAAACGTGAATGTTTTGAGTAAATATATCTAAAAAATGAGAGAATTTCATATCTAAATTTTGAGATAGTTTAAAGGTGATTTTGAATTGGTCGAGATTGAATAATTAGAGCATACTTCATATATAGTCAATGTTGTAATGACCCGGTTGGTCATTTTTGAAAATTTTCAATTTTGCCCCTCCCGATGTTGACCCCAAGTTGTTTCTTGATTAATTTTTGGAAGTTGGTTCGAAGCTTTGAGTAAAAAGTTGAGAATTTGAGTCAGTAAGTGATTTTGAAAGGCTACGTTGCTTAAAAGTAGTTTTTGGAGTCTTTTGGAGTTTCCAGTGTCGGAATGGAATTTCGTCAATTTCATTAGTTCCGAAATGCGGAAATTGCTCTATGAGAGTTGTTGGTTTTGGATTTGGAGTTATTTTGAGGATTTGAGGTCATAAAGTGTAAAATTGTATATATTTAGCCTTTGGGTTGACTTTGATCAACATTCAAGGTTAGGATGATCTGATCGGAATTTTGAGAGTTTTGTTGGTTTCGGAGGATGATTTTAGGCCTAGGTTAGGTCTAGTTGATTTTTGTGAGGACCCGAGCTTGTCTTAGACTTTTTAGGTTTTGAATAAGTTTCTTGTGATTTTCACGAATGTGGGGTCAAGAAGACCTCAAATTCGTATTTTAACGGTTCCATTGAATCTGGAACGTCAAGTAAAATTTATTTGCATATGTGATTTGTGTTTGCGGGGTTTTGAATGAATCTCGAGGGTCCTTTTGATATTTGGGTCTTGGAAGATTTTCTGGTTTTGGTGCACGACCATTTTGGTCATCGCGATTGCGAGGCTCCCTCATTGCGATCGCATACCACTAATCTGAGGTGCATCGCGATCGCGTGGATGTTTTCACGATCGTGATAGTCAATTTTAATGAGTTGACTATTTTACTCATCAGGATCACATGACTTTTGGTCGCGATCTCGATGAGCATCTGAGACCTGGACAAAATGTTTCTCCTAAAATCGAGGTTTCAACCCCATTTAACCATTTTTTGCGTTTTGAAAGCCTTGGAATGGCAATTTGGACCAGATTTTTGAGGAAAAGCTTTTGGGTAATAATTTTTAACTCTAAATCTTCAATTACCCATTACTATATTGGAGTCTATGTGTTCGAATCAAGATTTTGAATTGATAAATTGATGTTTGGCATGAACTTGAGTTTTGATCTAAAATGATGATTTTGAAGTGGTTTTAAATCCTTTTTCAAATTGGTTTTCTCTAATGAATTCTAAAGCCTTAAATATCATTTTCAAGTATTAAATTTCGGATTCAAACCTTATTTTCGAAATAGGGTTTTGTGTTGATTGACCCACTTTTCAAAGAATTGATGTGGGTATTGTTGAATCTGGAAATTTATTGTGAATACTTCATGTTATAGATTGTGTGGCTTTAGAAGTGAGTCGAAAGGGAAAACTCAAGCTTCGAATTGATTATTGGTTACTTAAACGCAAGTGATCTCTTAAAATTTGTAATCTAGTAGAATTGTCTACTTCTCTTCATCGTATGTGAGTTGGAGAGTAATCGAAATTGAGGTGAAGGGTTCTTGTTCCACTTAACCATAGCTAATTAATAAAAGAAGGGTAAAAATGAAAAGGCTTCTTGATGAAAATGTGGAATCGTGAAATGCCTTGTTGTGTTCCCTACTTGATACTTGAGATTGACTTACTTGATTCTTGTGGGTGTTCGAATTGTGACTGTTGTGCTGTGATTATTGAGCCTTGTGAGTTGTTTATTGTAGAATTGTTATGTTACACTCATTTCTTTTCAGGTTGTAGTTTGAGGAGGTTCGTTTGGTATGGAAAGGGTATTCTATTTCTAGCTAGATTGCCTTGTTCATTAGGTTGCTTTCTGGGTACCGTGTTGGTGGTACTCACCCCTTGTTTCTACACTTGTGTAGGTTTCGAGCCCAGATTCCCGTGATTTTCTTATTCTCTTCATATTTCAAGGCTTGTCAAGGATTTTGAGAGGTAGTTGCTTGTCATTCGGTGGTTCCCCTTGTTCCTAACTTTATTCTTTGTTGTACTTGAGAATCAAAGATATTTAAGACTTATATTTATCTTTTGGATTCTGTATTTACATTAGTGGCGTGTACACGTGACAACCAAGTTTTGGGGTATTAATAGAACAAATAAGTTTTCCATCTTTGTTTTGTTCTTGTTTATCTTTATGTTGTACTTTTCTTTGTTCGTTGGATTGAGGCTGACTTGTCTTAGTGGGAATAGGCAAGTGTCATCACGTCCATTTTTGGGTCATGATAAATGGTATCAGAACCCCAGGTTCATAGGTCTCACGTGTGTACAAGCCAAGTCTAAGTAGAATCTCAAGGATCGATACGGAGACGTTTGTACCTATTTTTGAGAGGCTTCGAAGACTATTAGAAAACTTCCTTTTGTTCATCCTTTCTTATCCTGCGTGGTTACCTTCGCTAGTGTTGAGTTGTCGCGTGTTGTTTTTGTAGATGCCGAGGACTAGAGCTTCTTTTTCTAGTGGTAGAGGGGAGGCAGTTGCTAAGACCCAAGCTAGGGGTAGAGGTAGAGCCAGAACTAGAGGTGGTGCTCGTGGAGTAGCACCAGCTAGAGTTCATGTCCGTGGAGCGGCACTAGCTAGAGGCAGAGGTAGAGAGGCTTCACCTGAGCCACAGGTTGAGGTTGCTAAGGACCAGGTTCTGTTATGCCTTATTTTTACCAAGGTTAGATAAAGCACAACTTATAGACTCTAAAATGATTAATTGTTGTATAGAGTCGCCACCTAGTTTTTAAGGAAAAACAAGGAAAACTTATTTGATTATTGACATGTATGACTCACACTTTAATCTATGAAAACCAGTTTAGATTCTAGGTAAGGGTTCAAGTAATTCTGAAGGAAAGGTATTAAGCACCCTTCAAAATCCACAACTGTGGGTCCCGGCTAAACTAATTTTTCAAATTGAGGAAGAAATAAAAACAATGTACAAGTATAATAAACATGAAATATACACAAAGAAAAAAGTAAATCATAATATAAGAAATGACCTAATGTTTGCCTGACGTTAGTGAAATATATAATAATGAATTAAAAAATATCATTCGAATAGCTTCTTCGGAAAGCCACTCTGGGTTCCTGTAAAGACACTTAGTAAAAGTGTTAATAATAAATAAAATATGAATAAAAATAAATAAATCAAATAATAACTAATAATAAAAACCCGTCTTATGAACATGGGGGCCTTAGAAATCGACGGTAATTTCTTTATCGGCCAAATTTATAATTTTTGCTATATATGTGTATATGTATGTCCATTTATTGTGGAGGCCTCAAGAGTTGACAGAAACTTTTTCATTGGCCAAAAGTATAGTACTTGCAAATGTTAAAAAATGTATATAACAATATTTAACAAAAATATGTAGATAAAGAGATATGTGAGGTGTTATGATGATGTTAGTACGAAAAATATAAAAAAATGCTTGAAAGTATAAAGAAAATGTACACATATTTGTAAGAAAAATGAAGGACATGAAGTAACAATGTAAATATTATTTATAAAATATAAAGACAATAAATAATATATGCAAAAGTCTAAGGATAATGTATGAAAAAGTAGAAACAATATGTAAGAAGCTTTTTGGTCAATAAAGTGTATCCCTCTTTAATGAAAAGTTTCCCCTCTTATGTATACAATATGTGTATACGAAATATGTAAATATATATATATATATATATATATATATATATATATATATATACGTATATATATACGTATATATTATATACGTGTATATATGTATATATATATAGTACTTTCATGAATAATAATTTATATAAAGAAGTATTAAAGAAAGCAGCAGAAATCACACCAAATCCAGAAGGATTATCTTTTCATCAACCTTTAGGAAAATCAGATATTACAATAATAAAACAAAATAATACAATAATCTTATTATTATTAGAAATAAATGAAAAGTTAGAACAAATAATAAAAGATAAAGCAAAGGAACAAAAACAAGTTGTTAAAGAAAATAATATAGAAGATTTAATTGAACAATTAAAAAGAATAGAAATAACTCCTAAAGAAGAAAGAAAAATAAATATAAAGAAAGAATGGAAATTTTTCCGTTTAAAAGAAGAACAACAGATAGACCAGGATCAAGTTTCTCTCAAAACAACTTAAGGGGAGGAATATTGTCAAAAATTTTAGACTCTTCTAAAAATAGACCAAGTAGTAGTAATCAGTTAGAAGAAGTAATAGATGTAGATAAAGATATACAAATATTTCAACAAACTAAACTAAAATTATTAAATCCAAAGATTTTATATAATACAGGTTTCTTTTCCGGACAAGCACAATTATATAAACATTATAGAGAAGAACAATTGTGTGTAATAGGAAAAGATAGTATTAGTTTAAATTTAATAAGCTCAGAATCTTTAAGACAAATAAAAAATGCAAATATGAATTTAATGCATATGGGTTTAATAGTAATAGGATTAAAAGGATTAACAAGAAACAATTTAGGAACTAAAGTATTAATAACTATATATGATGATAGATGGACAGAACTTAAGAAATCTTTAATAGGATTAACTGAAGTAGACATGACAAAAAATGGTGGGTTATTTTATTGTAGCCCAGATTTTATGGTAAATACTGATGATTTTGCAAATCATATAAAAATAGGAGTACAGACAAAAGGTTATGAAGAAATGATTGGTGGTAATAATCTATTAATATGTGTAGGATTTATTGGAAAATTAGCAACAAATAGTAATACAAAGTTTAAATTAAAAGTAGAAGATGTAGTAGGATTAATGGGAGATAAAGGAATTAAGGTAATGAAACCCTTAAAAATAGACTCAGAAGAATATGCTGGTTTAGAATGGAATTTAGAAAATTTAAATAAAAAAGAAATTCTTAAACCAAAAGATCATTTAATGTATATAAATAGTAAAGGACAGACTTCTATAAGATTTACTGATTATAGTTATACTGATCAGAAAGAAATAGAAGAAGAAGAAGTAGATGTAGATGAAGTTAAAAAAGAATTTATGAATATAGAAATAATAGAAGAAGAATATTTTGAAGTAGATAAAGTTATAATTAAGGCCAAAAAATTATATGATAATAATATAAATACAGTTTTTAAATGTAAAGGTTGTAAAAAGAATCAAATAAATTTTGAAGAAGTAGAAGAACATTTTAAAAATTGTAGATTAAGACAAGATAATTATGGTTATAGAAATGAAGAATTATCAGAAATAAGTGAAGCTAGTATGAAAGAATTAATGGAAAGTGCTTCAAGTAGTACAAGTCCTTTCCAAAAGACTAGTACTATGCCACCTATACAAACAAGTACTGGAAATTTACCTAGATATAGAGTTTATAGAGTAAATCCAGACATACAAACAGAAAATTTAAAACCAAAAGGAAGAAGACAACCTATAGAAGAACCTATTAGACTCCAAGAAGGAGGTAATAAAAGTAAAATACTTAACATAGCTGCACATGATCCGCAGTTATGGAACTCAGTAATAGATGTTTGGAAAAGTATAGTAGTAGCAGATTATATACAAACAAATCAAGAAAATGATGCAGAAACCATGTATAGATACATGGAAACATTTTTAGGAGAATCCACAAAAGGATTATGGGAAGCATATAAAACTGAATTCCCGGAAGAATTTCAAGGAATGGTAAATATGGGACCAAATCCTTATAATTTTACAAATAAAATACATAGTTTAATAACCGGAGAAGATCCAAACAGTGGATTAATAACTTTACAAAGAAATGCTGTTATAAAATTAGAACAATTAAGTATAAGTAGTTGGTTTAGTATAAAAGAATTTTTAAATGAATACTTTTATTATTGTAGCATAAGTGGAAATGCTTTTGATACAAATCTAGGAAAGAAATTATTTAATAAATTACCAGGAGCTTTAGGTAGAGAAATAGAAGAAAAATGGTACAAAAGAGAAGGAGTAATACAAAATCCAGAAGGAAGATGGTCTATTGGACAAAGAATACAACATATAATGGCAATTTTACAAGAAAAGTGTACAAATATACAAATACAGAAACAATTAAAACAAAATGAGACAAATTTCTGTAAAAGTATATACACTACTCAAAATTATGATAAAGAACCTAATAATAATAAATATAAGAAAAATAAAAATTATAAAAATAAATTTTCAAAAAGAAAATATTATTTAAGAAAATCAAGAGCTAGAAAACCTTATCTAGATAAATATAGACATGTAAGAAAATATGATAATAATAGAAGTTATAAAAATAAATTAGAATGTTTTACTTGTGGAAGTCAAGAACATTTAGCTAATACTTGTCCAAAAAGGAATAATAGTAGAACTAGAAATGCTCAATTAATAGAAGATTTTCAAGAAACATTAATAAATGTAGACGAATATATGTCAGATAATGAAAGTATTTTTTCTATAATAAGTATAGAAGTAAATGAAGAAAATAAAGAATCCTCAGATTCTGAAGAAGATGAATTAATAAATAATATAGGTTTAGAAAATTTAAATTTAGAAGATTTAGACAACCATAATATGGTAAATATATCTTTTACTTGTGATCATGATTTTGAACAAGGAAAAGGATTGAATAGTAACCAATGTTATATATGTCATTGGTATCCAGGAAGAAATATAAGAGCCAAATGTAAAAAATGTTATATAGAAGGATGTATACCTTGTATAGAAAAATTTATTATAAAGAAAAGTGAAGAAATAAAAATTAATAAACCAATAGAAATTGAGAAAAGTAATAAGAATTTTAATTTAGAAGAAGAAATAAGAAAACTACAAAAAAGAGTGGAAATTCTTGAAAACAAGATATATAAATTAGATAAAGGAAAAGAAAAAATATATGAAGAAAAAGAAAATTTAGAAACAGAAGAAGAATTATTAAATACTGAATCAAGTATTTTAATATGTAATGAAGACAAAAAGATAAGTACTATAAAAATTTTAGCAAGAATAAGAATTGAAGATTATGAAATAGAGACTTTAGCATTAGTAGATTCAGGTTGTACAAGAAGTATAATAAATAAGAAAATTATTCCACAGAATTTAATTAAAGAATTACAGAATCCTCAAATAGCTATGCAAATGGATGGATCATATAATACATATAAACATTATATAAATAAAGCTACAATAAGTTTTATTAATACTTGTACAGACTTTTACAAACCAACATATAAACTAGAAAAAATTTGTGTAAGAGATTTAAACATACAAGTAGATTTTGTATTAGGATTAGATTTTCTATTACATAATAATGGAAGTTGTTTGCTAACTAGGGATGGAGTAATCTTTTCCAAGCAAGTAACTGAAACATCAGTAGTAACTATACCTGTAGAAAATAAATATAGATACATTAAAAAAGCAGGAAAAAAAAAAGATATTAAAGAAGATTGTAATTGTAATAATAAACAATCAAAATGTGAGTGTAAAATAAATGAAGAATTAGAATTAATAATTATAGAAGAAAATGAAAAAGAATATTCTTTAATAGAAATAAATACAGAATTATATGATTTTAAGAAAGGAATACAAAAAATAGGAATAATAAAAGATCAAAAAGATTTAGAAAGAATAATACATATTCTAGATGAATTAGAAATTATAGGAGAAAAACCTCTAAAACATTGGGAGTCAAATAAAATAAAATGTAAATTAGACATTATAAATCCAGAATACATTGTAAAAACAGCCTCTATAGAATCAACAAATGAAGATTTGTTAGAATTTGAGACTCAAATAAAAGAATTAATGAATTTAGGAGTAATAAGAAGATCTAAGTCTAAACATAGATCTGCAGCCTTTATGGTTAGAAATCATAATGAAATAATTAGAGGAAAGGCAAGAATGGTAATAAATTATAAAAGACTAAATGATAATACTAGAATGGATGGTTATAAATTACCAGATAAGACAGAATTAATTAATAGAATACAAGGAAGAAAAATATTCAGTAAATTTGATTGTAAATCTGGATATTGGCAAATAAAAATGGAGGAAGAAAGTATAGAATGGACAGCTTTTACTTGTCCAGAAGGTCATTTTGAATGGTTAGTAATGCCATTTGGTTTAAAGACTGCTCCTCCAATATTCCAAAGAAAAATGGATAATATATTTAGAGAATATAAAAATTTTATAATTGTATATGTAGATGATATATTAGTATTCAGCAAAGATTTAAGAGAACATTTAGGTCATTTACAAACAACTTTTAAGTTATTTGTAGAAAATGGAATAATAATTAGCAAAAAGAAAATAGAAATATGTAAGACTCATATAAAATTTTTAGGAGTAATAATAGGGGAAGGAAAAATAACCTTACAACCTCATATAGCTAAAAAAATATTAGATATGCCAGATAAATTGGACAAGACAAAAGATTTACAAAATTTTTTAGGAATATTAAATTATGCTAGAAATTTTATAAAAGATTTAGGGAAAGTGGCTGGACCATTATATTCTAAAACAGGTTCTAAAGGCCAGAAAAATTTTAATACAGAAGATATAAAATTAGTAAAACAATTAAAAGAAATGATTAAAGAAATACCAGACCTTGTTCTACCTTTAGAAAGTGATTATTTAGTAATAGAAACAGATGGGAGCTTAGAAGGATGGGGAGCTGTCCTAAAAGCTAGACCAAATAAATATAGTAATAAAAATGAAGAAAAGATTTGTGCATATCAAAGTGGGAAATATAAAGAAAAAGGAAATATTAGTAGTATAGATGCAGAAATTTTAGCTATAATATATGGTTTAGATAGTTTTAGATTATATATTTTAAATAAACCAGAAATATTAATAAGAACAGATTGTGAAGCTATAGTTAAATTTTATCAGAAAATGAATAAAAGAAAAAGTAGCAAAAGAAGATGGTTATATATATATATATACGTATATATTATATACGTGTATATATGTATATATATATACATATATATATATACGTATATATATACATATATACTTAGTAGGATTTACAACATATTTGAGAAAAAACTTTTGAATTTTTGAAATTATTGAAAAAACTATTGAAAAACAATATACCCTTTATTTTGGAAAAAAACTATTGAAAAACAATATACCCTTTATTTTGGTATCAGATAATCAAGAACATCTAGCTAATACTTGTCCAAAAAGAAATAATAGTAGAACTAGAAATGCTCAATTAATAGAAGATTTTCAAGAAACATTAATAAATGTAGACGAATATATGTCAGACAATGAAAGTATTTTTTCCATAATAAGTATGGAAGTAAATGAAGAAAAGAAAGAATCTTCAGATTCTGAAGAAGATGAATTAATAAATAACATAGGATTAGAAAAATTAAATTTAGAAGATTTAGAAAACCATAATATGGTAAATATATCTTTTACTTGTGATCATGATTTTGAACAAGGAAAAGGATTGGATAGTAACCAATGTTATATATGTCATTGGTATCCGGGAAAAAATATAAGAGCCAAATGTAAAAAATGTTATATAGAAGGATGTATACCTTGTATAGAAAAATCTATTATTAAGAAAAATGAAGAAATAAAAATAAATAAACCAATAGAAATTGGAAAAAATAACAAGACTATTAATTTAGAAGAAGAAATAAGAAAATTAGAAAAGAGAGTAGAAATTCTGGAACATAAGATATATAAATTAGATAAAGGAAAAGAAAAAATGTATGAAGAAAAAGAAAATTTAGAATTAGAAGAAGAATTATTAAACACTGAATCAAGTATTTTAATCTGTAATGAAGATAAAAAAATAAGTACTATAAAAATTCTAGCAAGAATAAGAATTGAAGACTACGAAGTAGAAACTTTAGCATTAGTAGATTTAGGTTGTACAAGAAGTATAATAAATAAGAAAATTATACCACAAAATCTAATAAAAGAATTACAAAATCCTCAAATAGCTATGCAAATGGATGGATCATATAATACATACAAACATTATATAAATAAAGCTACAATAAGTTTTATTAATACCTGTACAGACTTTTACAAACCAACATATAAATTAGATCAGAATTAGAAATATACCTGATCTAGAATGGCAATTAATATACCTGATCTAGAATGGCAAGAAAGAGAGAGTACTTAGTAGGATTTACAACATATTTGAGAAAAAACTTTTGAATTTTTGAAATTATTGAAAAAACTATTGAAAAACAATATACCCTTTATTTTGGAAAAAAACTATTGAAAAACAATATACCCTTTATTTTGAAAAAAAACTATTGAAAAACAATATACCCTTTATTTTGGTATCAGAGCCATAAGATTTTTAGTTGGACCAATAGTTTATAAGATTACATAGATATTATAAATATATAAGTTTACATAATAAATTAGCTTATACAGAGTTACAACAAATAGATAAGTTAGAAATTTTAAGAGAAAAGTTTTTAGACATAAGAATTAGAATAGAAAACAATAAAAAACATCCAGACTATTATCAGTTAATACATATTTCTAGTTTAGAAATAAATAATATAAATTATGATATTTATCTGCATAAAAAATTAAGAAATCATTTTTTAAGAAAAATAAAATACTTTAGTTTGGGATAATTAAATTATTTTATGAAAAGACATCCTTTAAACAGACAAATATCTTTTAATTATTGGAATTATCATTTAGAATTACAACTTTTAAAAGAATCAAGATTAAGAATTAAAAAATTAATAGAGTTAAAAAATATAGTTGAAAAATTATTAGTTCATGATATAAAAAGACAATTTCAAGAAAGAATTATACATCACGATAATTTAGTAGAAAGAATAAATTGGGAAATATTAGCTTTAGAAATAAATATAGAATATACTAAAATAAGAATAGAAGATCAGAAAAGAAGACCTATTTGGATTCCTTTAGGATAAATGGTCAAAAATAAAATCTCTAAATTACAGAAATTAAGAAATAAAATTGATTCATTATACCCAGAATATAAAGAATTAAATAAAAAAAATAAAGACCCAAAAAGATTAGATTTTATTATAAAAACTATATCAAAATTAGAAGCAAAATATATAAGAAAATTGAGAATAAAATATAACAAATAAAGAAATCATAGCTAAATTAAGAGATTTAGAATATTTAGATTTAAAATTAATACCAGACAAAAAATATAGAAAATTAAAAGACGAATCATTACTAAGGTGTAATTTTAATTTAGGAGAACATCAGTTACATGGTGCAGATCAACATTTAAATAGTATTACAGATTTAATAATAAATTTAGGAGAAACATTACAATTAGAACAAGAAAAAGTAATAAAAAATTTAGAAAATCTAAAAGACCTGCAAATAAAACAAAATAGATTGTTAGAAAAATTAGAGAATAATCTAGAATATATTAAAGTACAACAAACATATATAGAAAGAAAAATTTTAGGAATAAAAAATCAAGAATTAATCCCTCAAGAAGAATATAAAATAAATAATTTTAAAAAAGAAATAAACGAGTTAAAAGAAGAATTAATTATAATAAAAAATATAGTACTTTCATGAATAATAATTTATATAAAGAAGTATTAAAGAAAGCAGCAGAAATCTCACCAAATCCAGCAGGATTATCAGTTCATCAGCCTTTAGGAAAATCAGATATAACAATAATAAAACAAAATAATACAATAATTTTTTTATTATTAGAAATAAATGAAAAGATAGAACAAATAATAAAAGATAAAGCTAAAGAACAAAAACAAGTTGTTAAAGAAAATAATATAGAAGATTTAATTGAACAATTAAAAAGAATAGAAATAACTCCTAAAGAAGAAAGAAAAATAAATATAAAGAAAGAATGGAAATTTTTCCGTTTAAAAGAAGAACAACAGACAGACCAGAATCAAGCTTCTCTCAAAACAATTTAAGAGGAGGAATATTGTCAAAAATTTTAGACTCTTCTAAAAACAGACCAAGTAGTAGTCATCAATTAGAAGAAGTAATAGATATAGATAAAGATATACAAATATTTCAGCAAAATAAATTAAAATTATTAAATCCAAAGATTCTATATAATACAGGTTTCTTTTTCGGACAAGCACAATTATATAAACATTATAGAGAAGAACAATTGTGTGTAATAGGAAAAGATAGTATTAGTTTAAATTTAATAAGTTCAGAATCTTTAAGAAAAATAAAAAATGAAAATATGAATTTAATGCATATGGGTTTAATAGTAATAGGATTAAAAGGATTAACAAGAAAAAATTTAGGAACTAAAGTATTAATAACTATATATGATGATAGATGGACAGAACTTAAGAAATCTTTAATAGGATTAACTGAAGTAGACATGACAAATAATGGTGGTTTAAACAAACAGTAATACTTTAGCAAATAATCTGAAGGTCACGTGTTCGATCCACGTTCACCGCACCAATCCTCAAATAGCTATGCAAATGGATGGATCATATAATACATACAAACATTATATAAATAAAGCTACAATAAGTTTTATTAATACCTGTACAGACTTTTACAAACCAACATATAAATTAGAAAAAATTTGTGTAAGAGATTTAAATATACAAGTAGATTTTGTGTTAGGATTAGACTTTTTATTACATAATAATGGAAGTTGTTTGCTAACTAGGGATGGAGTAATTTTTTCCAAGCAAGTAACTGAAACATCAGTAGTAACTACACCTGTAGAAAATAAATACAGATACATTAAAAATAAAAAAGATATTAAAGAAGATTGTAATTGTAATAATAAACAACAAAAATGTGAGTGTAAAATAAATGAAGAATTAGAATTAATAACTATAGAAGAAAATGAAAAAGAATATTCTTTAATAGAAATAAATACAGAATTATATGATTATAAGAAAGGTATACAAAAAATAGGAATAATAAAAGATCAAAAAGATTTAGAAAGAAAATACATATTCTAGATGAATTAGAAATTATAGGAGAAAAACCTCTAAAACATTGGGAGTCAAATAAAATAAAATGTAAATTAGACATTATAAATCCAGAATACATTGTAAAAACAGCCTCTATAGAATCAACAAATGAAGATTTGTTAGAATTTGAGACTCAAATAAAAGAATTAATGAATTTAGGAGTAATAAGAAGATCTAAGTCTAAACATAGATCTGCAGCCTTTATGGTTAGAAATCATAATGAAATAATTAGAGGTAAGGCAAGAATGGTAATGAATTATAAAAGACTAAATGATAATACTAGAATGGATGGTTATAAATTACCAGATAAGACAGAATTAATTAATAGAATACAAGGAAGAAAAATATTCAGTAAATTTGATTGTAAATCTGGATATTGGCAAATAAAAATGGAGGAAGAAAGTATAGAATGGACAGCTTTTACTTGTCCAGAAGGTCATTTTGAATGGTTAGTAATGCCATTTGGTCTAAAGACTGCTCCTCCAATATTCCAAAGAAAAATGGATAATATATTTAGAGAATATAAAAATTTTATAATTGTATATGTAGATGATATTTTAGTATTTAGTAAAGATTTAAGAGAACATTTAGGTCATTTACAAACAACTTTTAAGTTATTTGTAGAAAATGGAATAATAATTAGCAAAAAGAAAATGAAAATATGTAAAACTCATATAAAATTTTTAGGAGTAATAATAGGGGAAGGAAAAATAACCTTACAACCTCATATAGCTAAAAAAATATTAGATATGCCGGATAAATTAGACAAGACAAAAGAATTACAAAAATTTTTAGGAATATTAAATTATGCTAGAAATTTTATAAAAGATTTAGGGAAAGTGGCTGGACCATTATATTCAAAAACAGGTTCTAAAGGCCAGAAAAATTTTAATGCAGAAGACATAAAATTAGTAAAACAATTAAAAGAAATGATTAAAGAAATTCCAGACCTTGTTCTACCTTTAGAAAGTGATTATTTAATAATAGAAACAGATGGGAGCTTAGAAGGATGGGGAGCTGTACTAAAAGCTAGACCAAATAAATATAGTAATAAGAATGAAGAAAAGATTTGTGCATATCAAAGTGGAAAATACAAAGAAAAAGGAAATATTAGTAGTATAGATGCAGAAATTTTAGCTATAATATATGGTTTAGACAGTTTTAGATTATATATTTTAAATAAACAAGAAATATTAATAAGAACAGATTGTGAAGCTATAGTTAAATTTTATCAAAAAATGAATGAAAGAAAGAGTAGTAAAAGAAGATGGTTAAACTTTTTAGATGCTACCTCTGTATATAATAATATTAGAATTGAACATATAGCTGGAAAAGATAATAATCTAGCTGATCAATTAAGTAGAATTATTAAATAAAACTAATCAATTTTGTTTCTATAGCATGACAGGAAAAGACAATACAAAGAAAGACAAGGGCAAGATGGAAGATTTATCATCCTCTTCAAACCCATTATCATACTTAAATAGTTTATTACAACAAAATACCCAATATAAGCCTCACGCTATGTTGGGAAAACAGACTTTAGAAAGAATACATTTTGGACCAGAAAGTATGTTATTATACCAAGACTGCAATCTAACTTTCAGACTTAAACCAGAGGTAAGAGTGGATAAACCACAAAAATACCTTATAGACAATATTTGGATTGCTTTTAATAAGAATCCAAAAAATTATGCATATTTTATTTCTACTTTAAATGCATTAAGTCATTATTTTACAGAAAAGAACCAGAGTAATAAATTTAAATTTTATGTAGTAGTACAAGGTCATAAACCAGGTATTTTTCACACCTGGATAGAAGTGGTAGACCCTGTAAAAAAATTTCCAATTCCTCTATATAAAGGTTTTAATGATTTTACAGAAAGTTTAGATTATGCAAAAGCTAAATTGGGACCAAATTATTATATAAGCCCAAGTCTTAGAAATCAAAATATTAATATACCACAATACAATATTCAGAAAGATACAAATAAAATTATTTTTTGTGATCATTGTTCTAATATGACAGAAGCTTTTAAAAGATTGAACAATGAAAATGAGAAATTGAAAAAAGAGAAAGAAAAAGCTTTTTACAATGAGTTATATCAATTAAGTCAGACAGGGAGTTTTCCATCTCCAATAAAAATGGATAAGATGGGTGTGCATTCCCCAATGAATGTAAAGAAATCTACTATATCAGATTTAGATATAGCTAGTCCAGTTCAAACGGTAACTGGTAAAGACTTATCAAATCCGTTAATGGCTGACACTTTGCCAAAAAGTGTAAGAAGACTACCAGCTAGTTTCCAGACCGGAGAATCTTCAATAGCTATTTCACAAAAGAAAAAAGGAATAAATTTAAGAAAGACAAAGAAAAAAAAATGAAAATATAGAAAATATGATTGAAATAGCTGTTAAAAAAGCTTTAGAAGAAAATATCAAAAAGACTATAGTAGAACATCCCATTCCAGAATCAGAAGAATCCGAAAGTTCAGGGTATAATCCTGCTATGGATCACTTTGCACAAGACCCAAATGAAGACGATGATTCAGGTATGAGCTTTGATACAGAAGCCTACATAATTTA
>JAGDQO010002185.1:0-25397 GCA_018342035.1 Solanum appendiculatum | reverse complement strand
GGTTAAGAAATGGCCCAAAAGTCGCCAAAAGTCCTATGCCGATGTGAAAAGGGCTCTTGATAATTCCGAGTTGGTGATTGGTTTATTTGAAGGTGACACCCATGAAGGTGTGGTTCCGTTTGGTAAGAAGGGCAAAGTTGAGCCCAATGATACGTGGGTCCTTATAAGGTGATGAGGAGAATTGGCAAGGTAGCTTATGAGTTGGAATTGCCTAGCGAGATGGATTTGGTTCATCTGGTATTTCATGTGTCTATGTTGAGGAAGTGTGTGGGTGATCCGAATGCCATTGTGTCTCTTGATGTTGTGGGTGTTGTTGAAGATAACTTGACCTATGAAGAGGTTCCGGTCCAGATTTTAGATAGACAAGTGAAGAGGTTGAGAAACAAAGATGTGGCTTCCATTAAAGTCCTTTGGAGAAATCACCAAGTTGAAAGTGCTACTTGGGAGGCCGAAGCGGACATGCAGGAGATCATCCTTATCTTTCCACTCCCACTCGATAGCCTAAGGTATTGATCTAAGCCCTTATAGATAAAATCCAGGTCTTAAAGTTCAGCCCCCATGTCATTGCAATACCATTCATGTTTAAGTTGACAAGTTCATTGTGGTTTTTAACAACTATGTTGAGGTTTTGAAATAAGGTGTAAGTGCATTGTTGCATCCTTATGTGGGCTGAAATTTCCATGTTTGTGTCTCTCATGTACGTTTCTTTAACATTCGGGGACGAATGTTCCCAAGGGGGAGATATTGAAACGACCCAAAAATGCCCGAAAATGTGCTTCGGAAACACCTATAATTGTAATTTCCATATATCTCAAAATCCGTGCATGATTTCGGAAATTCGACTTCATATTCTTATTTGTGGGGTCAAATTGAGTGGGAAATGGGTCTAACCGAATTTTAGAGCAACCGTATCAAAATTCGAAAATCGCAAAAATTGCGATTTGGAGGGTCAACTTTAAAGGGGCATATCTCTTAGCACACAAGGATCTGGAAGGGCTGTAACCTATTAAATTAAAGATCTTTGAGTTAGCTTTCCAACGCACTTGGTTTCACCTTAGTCCGAGTTAGGATGAGGGAGTTATGACCATTTTCGTAAAACCTGTCTGTTCAGATTTGCAATTTCCAGTGAGCTTTTTTTTTAGGGCGGGTTGGAGTCATTTTTTATAAAAAGGGGATATGTCCCATATTAGTCCATTTTCTAAAAATCCAAAAAACACTCTCTAAGCGCTCTCCAAAAATCCACCAAGATTTCAACCCAACTTCAAACATCTCAAGCTCTAATTCCGGATTCAAGACTCAATCTCAAGCTCATTCTCCATTCAATCTTCATCAAGGATCTCTCAAAGTTGAGGTATGTGGGTTTGATTGTGGAAACCTTCCTTCCACAAGTCCAACCATTTATCCTCTATTTCTACTTCAAGTTTATGGGTCCTTATGATTATTTATGAACTCTTGAATTATGGAATTACTACTACACACCCTATTATGGTCCATTTTGCATATTATCATGAAATGGAATTATTATGTGATGTTTATGGTTTACATGCTTCCATGATCACATTATGAAGGTTGATATATATATGTATGTTGTTGGTGGGCTGATTTATATGGATTTTGGAATTGGTTGGACTTAGTATTCTTGAAATACATGATTTCATTTACATGAACAATTGCCCACCATGTGTTTGATAAAATGCCCATTTATAGAATTCTTAGGAAAGGGAAGGTCCAAGGTACGTCCTATGGGACGGATGGTTATGTAATTACTGAAATGATGATGAAATGGACACATGTATATGATTTTCTCTATATAAGTGTTGTGAGTCGACCAAGCCTAGTACGGGGGGTAGTAGGGCCGTATAACCGTATCGCGGGGTTGGTACCTTGGTTGCCTAGTACGGGGGTAGTAGGCCCGTATAACCGTATCGAGGGGTTGGTACCTTGGTTGCCTAGTACGGGGGGTAGTAGGCCCGTATAACCGTATCGAGGGGTTGGTACCTTGGTTGCCTAGTACGGGGGGTAGTAGGCCCGTATAACCATATCGAGGGGTTTGTACCTTGGTCCCTAGCTCGGGGGGTGGTAGGCCCGTGTAACCATATTGAGGGGTTTGTACCTCTTTCGCCTCTCCAAGGGGTGGTAGGCCTTGGAAATACTATATTGATGGTCACTCGCCACACATGTACTACGTCCCACTAAATATGATTTTTATGTAAGCATCATTATACATATCATTTCATTAATATGCTATCTATTGGGTATGATTACGCATTTTTTCTATGATGTCCATCTAATGTAGCATTGCATTGCATCCCATATACTTAGTACATTCAAATGTACTAACGCATACTCTATGCCTACATGATGTCACCATGTAGGGACCGGAGCACCGCTTGACCATCCTCCTCCGCGTGGCTAGTACGATTTTCTATAGTGGTTATTGGTGAGTCCTCCATTTCGGGGACGTTGCTCATGATCTTTTGCTATGTATAAAACTTTTCCTTTCTAGTTATGTTTTGACTATGAGGGTGAGCCCGGTAGTTTGTCTTGGCCCCCGCTAAGTACTCATGTTTAGAGGTGGTGTTGGACAAGTCGTGTATTATGCTTGAGCTTGACTCATCTATGGTATTTATGTATCATTTCTTTTTTTTTTCTTGCTCCCTTAGTCCCGATTTCCCCTTGATTATGCTTATCGCTTATGGTCATTTAATTGCTTCCGCGACCAAGGATGTGTAATGATACGCTATGAGGCTTGTTTGGGGTTCCTTCGGGTTCCCCATTCGCCGGTCACATCTAGGCCCTAGGCTTGGGTCGTGACATAGGGTGTCTACGAAACCGTGTCGATAGGATCTTATTTATGGTTGTAAGGGCCCCACTTCTATAAATGAGGGACCATAGACATTCAAGAAAATTTTTCCTTCTTTCATACTCTGGATCGTGCGATAGAGTTGTCACCTAAGAAACTTATTCTTACTCGTGCGTTTCTCAAATTCATTCAATTACCCCTCATACTCAAGGTGGTTGAAATAGCAAAGCCCAGATCCTTATGGATGAGTTACTCTTATATAAAGTCTTCAGAAAAGTAATGAGACTACAAAGGGTCTTGAGAGAAGCCCGTGAGTGAGATTAAGTGTTTGAAGTTGAAAGAATGCACTCTTATTCATATAATTTGTGTGTTCAAGCTAAAATCAAGATGTACTCTCAGACTCTCTTCTCTAAACCTTGTTTCAGTTGAGACCTTTATGAGGAAGTGCGTTTTAGAGCTTGGGGGGTATTTTCACCCTAAAAGATAGTTTGAGTTACGATGTTATGAGCTAGTAGTAGTAGAAGTGCCCAGAGTTAAAGAAATGCATGCAGAGGCATCGTAATCTAAGAAAGGGAGATAGTGATGAGGTAAAATGCGTTGTTGCAGTCATTCACCCAGTAAGTTACTAATGAAGAGTTTTTGTTATGGGTAGACTAAGAAGTGATGAGTTGGTGTAGATTTCATGATAGAAGGTAGAGTAAGAGTTACTAGTATGTATGAGTTAGAGTATACTTTAACTAGAGAGAAGTTATGATGAGGTGTTAACCCATTAGTATCGATCAAGTATAAGTGTTGAATAGAAGAGCCGAGTATTCGTGAAGTGATAGATCTAAGCTAGGCTTATGATATGTAAGGGAGAGCCCCATGATATTCAAAGGGTTATAGAACGAATTAGGCAATGATGTTTAGTGAATGAGTAAGTGTTACTTAAGTTGTGAAATGGAAGTGTGGTAGTAATATGTAAATAGGTAGACTAAGAGATAAGGGTTGACTACTTGTCATGAGATCTTAGTGGGTGAGTATTTCTTAAGTTTATCTAGTAGTTGTAAGTTAGTATAGTAAGCGAACAATTATATTGATATCTATGTTTTGTAATAAACACTAAGGTTGAATGTGAGATTAGTGTCATGATAAAAAGGATGACAACATAAGGCTGATGATGTTAATTCGAGATCTAATCTAGTAGGTTTGACATAAATTAGGTGAGAAATTAATGTGTTACTTTTGATAAGTGTGAGTGTTTATGACTCCCAGATGAGAGCAAGTGAGTGTGGTTAAGTCATTAGATTGACAAGAGCATTAAGAGGTGTACCCGAGATCATATGTAGTCAAATAAGGTTCTAATTAAGTTTATTGTTTCATGTATGCCTAGATAGAATATTCGAGTTGCCAATGTGGAGTAGGCTTGTGTAAGCATTATTTATTACCTTTAAGAGCTAAGTAGAAGGGATTTTTTATAGTCAGTGGCGAGCCTCTTAAATATAGTTCCAAGTTTCCTCCAGTTAGATTGATATGAACATAGACGGATGTATTAGTAGGCTAAGAAAGAGAAGTCAGATTATTAACAGTTAGATTAAGTGGCCTTATAAGCCAATGAGAAGAGGGGAAGAGAAGAATCTTAGAAAGAGGTCTTAGAAGGAGTCATAGTACCTGCTTATGGAGAATTCAGTAGTCATAAGATTTCCATCTTCTGAGTAAGAAAAGCGAATGTAGACCATTTCAGAGATGATAAAATGGATCCATAGTTTTAAAGTGTCAGGTTTAGACCTAAGGGGGAGATGATAAGATGAAAAACCAAATCAAATGTTGAGAATCAAATAGTAATGTGTTCAAAAAGAGTTTTAGAGTTATATCAATCCATTCATAATCTTGCGTATTCTTCAAAGTTTAGTTACTCCAATATCTTATTGATGATTCTTATATCAAATTTGTGTTCATGACTTATGCTCATACACTTCAGAGAGATTCACATACATGCTCAGTTTCCAGAATGAGCGGCAAAGACTTTAGCCCATTGATCTCAATCTTACTCCATTAAGTTAAGGATATCAACTTCATGATATGAACCTATTCATATAAGCACACATATCTCATAGTATGCTCATTCTCGCAAATTCATGATTTACTCTCAATGGCTAGCAACATAATGTTATGTCATGCATATTCTTATATCCGAATTCTCGAATGAATCATGCTTATGATCTTTAGCCCTAAAGTTCTTTTAGTAATCCATTTCAGTTTTAATAGTGATGTGGTCGATAATAGTTGAGTAATGATAAAAGGAGAGGGTTGATGTTTCTTATTATGGTAGTGGTGGTGTTCTTATTCCATCTAAGGTTATAATGTGGAGGATGAATGGGATGGAGTTTTACTAAGAGTAATAGTTAAATGAGAGAAAGTAGCGGTTCCTGATAGTAATGCATGAAATTTCAGTTGGTGGAGATGGTGAGAGAACGAGAAATTTATAGAAGGTTGGTTAGTAGGAGTCCATGGAGTGGTTATAGTTATAGGCTTGAATGTGGTGCTGTTAACATGTGGATAAATGCATGATGCATTAGGTGTTTCTTGATATGGGCTCTAGGTTGGTTGAATGCAATGATAAGAAGTAGTATTCTTGGGATGATATTCCCTACAGAGGTATAGAGCTTAAATCTTATGATTTGGATTAGTATAATCACCTTATGTTTAGCACCTTGTGACTTAGAGTTAAGGCTTGAACACATTAAGAGCAGGCAATTTAACCATCATTCGAGGACGAATGATCCCAAAGGGGAGATATTGTAATACCTCGGAAAATTCTAAGTTAAGACCGAACCATTCTTGAATTGCGTATAAGGTCGTACCGAGTGATTCTTAATTGTTATTAGATTTTAAGGTCAATTCATTAGTGTGGAAATTATTTTTGATATCATTTATGACCCCTAGAATCTCCTAGCACAAAGTTGAGTTGGAAGCCTCCCTACCGAGTAAGTTTTGATCTAAGATTCTACTTAGGCGAACTTCAAACATTTATATCTCTTAGAAAATAAATAATTAGGTGGCCCATGAGCTATCAAATTAAAAGTCTTTGAGTCCTCTTTCCAACGCCACCCAGTTTTCTCCATTTGAAGCTCGGAGTAAAAAGTTGTGCCTATTTGAGTGAAGCCTCTCTGTTTAAGGCACTTCATCCATTTTAGGAAAGGGGTATTTTGGTCTTTTTCTTTTTCCCACCAGGCTTAGCACGTTTTTACTGACCTAATCAAGGGTCTAATCAGATTCTAAATCACCTATTCACATTCTTTAACACTTAGAGAAATTAGGCCGAAGTTTCAAGAAGAGGAAAAAAGGGTTTTAGAGCGTTCTTCAAGATTCGTCGATTTCGCCAAGAACTTTGTTCTTCCCAGGTATCTCACAGTGATGAATTTGTTCATCCTCACACCATACATCTAATTCGTCCATGAATTTGTCCATCAAATCATTATATTAAGAGATTCTTAAGTAGTTCTTGAGCAGCTTAATTGTGTAACAATGGAGGTTTTTGAGTTCTTGAGGTGAGGGTTATGCGAATGAGTGGTGTTTCTTGAAAGAATTTGAGTGAGATTTTGATAATTTTGTGTTGGGTTTTTGAATCAAAGATAGTTTGGAAGAAACCAATCGATTCTAGATGAGTTAGGACCCAGAATTGAGCAAGCAAATTTATCGAATTTATGGGTTTGGGGCTGGGGCAATGCCCCACAATGCCCCACCATTGCGCCAATAGGCCTGGGGCGGTGTGCCTGTAGTGCGGCCGAAACCAGCCTCTGAAGTTTGAGACTTGGGCTGGTGCGCCACTGATGCGCCTGGGTCGCTAGGCCCTTTTCTTTTCCATTCTTCGTCCCGTATGCATTCTTTCAAATCGTGTCTTCACACTCTTCTTAATATGAAATCTTAAAGTCTTCATTAATCCTTGAGAGATTCTACATGTCATAATCACATGTCTTAATTTACATTCCAAACTAACGTAAGTTTAATAGGAAAGTTCAAGAGGTCTTTTTGAGTCATTTTGAGAATTCTTTTGTAATTCACAATAGTTTTGAACTGAGTCTTGAGAAAGTAAATATGAGAATGAGAAGAGTTGTATTCATGATTGAAAAAGAGTATAAGGGAACTATGTATTCCTAAATGTAACACTTTTACATTTAAAAGAGAGAAACGTTGATTTCTAAATGAGTTATGAGTACAGAGATACTTCAGAGCAGTTACCTCTTTTAAGAGTATCTTTTGAGTAATTATCTCAAATTGAGAAAAGATAATATTTTTAAACATTGAGCCTGAGTATATATATTTATTGGGAGTAGTATTGAGCACCGATATGGAGGAGAGTTCAGACAACTCACTGCCCCCATAAACCATGTATGCCAACATGGGTAAATGATTCATACTTTTTAGCTGATTTCCTTAGTGCCTTCGGGCAGAGCTTAGTGGATCCACTTAGTTGAGGTGTCCTATACCCCGGCAAGGTATAGGACAGTTCTGACAGTGTGGGCGAGACGTTGTATCATCACGTAACTCGTAGTGATGGCTGTCGGTTAGAGAAACTCTCAAATAGAGTAAAGAGCACTTTCATTGTATTTTCACATATAATTTTCTTTGAGTTATTATATTATACTTTGTGAAACTTTAAATGATATTATCTCTATTTATGCTTTACATTGAGTTGAGTTGAGTATTTCTTTCCGTCTGGTCAGTTCAATATATGATATTATTGCATTCTATTGGTAAGAGTTTAAATGATTTTTCCATCATGATTTATATTATATTTCAGCGGAGTTACTGTCAGAGTTTCAGTTCAGTTATTTGTTATTCAGCTGTATTACATACTCGTACATTCCATATATTGATGTCATTCGATCTGCATCTTATAATGATGTAGATACAGGTGTTCAGGATCATCAACAGACACTTCGTTGAGATTATTTGACATTCCAGTTAGCTTTGGTGAGCCTCCTTGCATTCCGAAGGATTCCCCCTTTTCTCATTTCAGTTTAGTCTTTTTAGGGTGTTGTGGGTCTTGTCCCAACATCCATGTTGAACTATAGAGGCTTCATAGATAGATAGTGTTGAAGAGTCTTTCAGTATTTACTCTCTTTGAGTTGTTTTACAAACTATAAGTATTTCTATTGTATTGTCTAGACTTTATGAGTTGAGTATTTAAATTTATGAGATTTAATTCAGTTTTAAGCCTATTATTGGTTGATTTAGTTTTTCGCTTGTAGTCAGCCAGGATGAGGGTTCGCTTGGGGACCAACAATAGCTCTCGAGTGCCGACCACGTCCAGGGTGTAGACTCGAGGCGTGACATAA
Organism: Solanum appendiculatum; assembly: GCA_018342035.1. Classification (NCBI taxonomy): domain Eukaryota; kingdom Viridiplantae; phylum Streptophyta; class Magnoliopsida; order Solanales; family Solanaceae; genus Solanum; species Solanum appendiculatum. The sequence goes on along the minus strand of JAGDQO010002185.1, from coordinate 17,273 downwards.
ATAAGATAATAGCTTTTTAAAATTAATTTTTAAAAATAAATGCTAAATATTAAGTAGTTAATTTTAATTTTAATTTTGATTACCTTTTGTAAATTGAATTCAAGAATGGAGTAAATGCTTCAATTGAATAACTAAAGAAGTTGTTTATAGAGACATCAAATAAGCTTTTATTGTATTGTTAAATTTTCTTTTGTTTTTTTAAAAAGAATAATATGATATGACATCCCATTAAGAGAGATGAGTATATTTTGAAGAAAACAAGAATAGTTGGTCGATATATTAGAACATAAATAGAGTCCTTGTACATTATACTTGGTAGTCTGCAAGAGTCCTTATTGTACTTGTTTTCCTTAGTGACTTAACTTTGTACGTTTGTCTATTATATATTCAAGGCTTACGAGAAGAGCGGTAATGTGCAAAAACATTACTTTACACATGGTATCAGATAGCTATTAATTGCTAAGGGCCTATTCTATCTACTATTTCCCTTTTCCTACAATCGTGTTTTGCCAAAATATGGCGACTTCTGCCGGTAGCGAGCAGACATCATCACAACTTTTGCCTTCTCTTCCAAACGTTGGTAGAATTCCCCTTTCTAAAGCTCCAATTTCAGATTCTGCTCTCTCCTATCAAATAGCCCCGCCACTCCCTTTTCCCCCTCTATCTTATTCTGTCTCATCCTTGCACACTTCAATCCCTTGTCCTTCTCCTTCATATAATTTACCTCCACCATTTGTTAGCACTATTTCCTCGTCGTTTCAGTCACCATTTGTTGTAACCGTCAATCCGACTTCTCTATCCCAATATTGTGGCTCTTGCTGCATCTAACGTCACAAATTTGGTTACCATAAAACTTGCCTCGGTTGAAGATTACCTAACATGGCGTACTCAATTTCAATCTCTCTTGTTATCTCACGAACTTCTTGGCTTTGTAGATAGCTCTATACAACCACCGAATCCTTTTGTCCATGATGCATCGGGAAGCCAACAACCAAATCCTCTTTATCGTTCATGGCTTCGGATTGATCAAAGTGTTCGTTCTTGGCTATTCGCCACACTTTCTCGAGAAGTTCTTATGGATGTTCATTTATTGCCTACTTCACGTGATATCTATAACTCCTTACAACGCCGCTACATGGATGCAAGTCAAGCAAAATCAGCGGAACTTAAGAGAAACTTACAACTTTACGCAAAACGGATTCCATGTCAGTTGATCAATATCTTCGTGATGCCAAGCAGATCACTGATTCGCTTGCAGCGATTAATTCTCCTGTTCCCTCTTAGGATTTAATTGATCACGTACTTCTTGGATTAGGCAAGGAATATGACACTTCGGTTGGGATTATTACTCACTTTCCAGGTTCCTTGTCACTTGAAGAAGTACGCACTAAGCTTCTGCTTCATGAACAACGCTTCAAGGATATTGATTCTAGTGCTACTCATCAAGCGTTTGGTGCTCAAAGTATTTCTTCAAATTCATCTAATGTTTCAGGTGTACAATTTACGCAAGGGGGTCGTGGCAAAGGACGTTCTTTTAATTCTAAAGGTCGAGGCCGAGGAAGCAGAGGTCGAGGTTCTTTTGGTCGTGGTAAGCCGCAACATACTTCTTCACCCAACACTTTTATGCGCATTGGTTTCCCTGGACAATCATCGTCAGGTATTGGTAGTGCTCCCACTGCTTCATATAATTCAGCATATGTTAGTACATCTTTACCGTCCATGGGAGTATTAGGCCCCACTCCTTCTCCTACTGTTTGTCAAATCTGTGGAACTCCAGGTCATAGTGCTTTGCAGTTTAACAATCGTTTTAACCATGCCTTCATTGCTAATGATCTACCTAAGTCCTTTGCTGCTATGTCTGTTGGTGAATCAAATGATGCTACCTGGTACTTTGATTCCGCTGCGTCAACTCATATGACTCCATCTGAATGTAATTTTTTGCATAAATCTATTTACATCGATTCTGATCGTGTATTGGTTGGGAATGGATCTTTGCTTAAAATTGATAATATAGGTGCTCAGTTACCCACTTCATCTCGTCCCTTATACTTGAACTCTATCTTTCATGTCCCTCATCTTCGACAAAATTTACTCTCTGTCAAAAAATTATGTAAGGATAATGATTGTATTGTTAGTTTTGACTCATCCTCTGTTTCTATTAAGGACAAAGCTTCGGATCAAATTCTCCTTCAAACTTCCAGTAAGGGTGATGTCTATCCTCTATCTCCTTAGTCCATATCATCTTCTCCTCAGGCGAATGTTGCTCTCCGTTAGCCTGGTGATATTTGGCATCGGCGTTTGGGTCATAGTGGAGCTCGTGTCTTATCTATCCTTAGGAATAATCATTCTATTAGTTTGTTGAATTCTTTTAGTGAAAATTGTGTCTCTTGTCGTTAAGGCAAATCTCATCGTTTATCGTTCAATTTAGTGGAACATTGTAGTTCTTTTCCTTTAAATATTATTCATTCAGACATTTGGCAATCACCTGTATTATCCAACCTTGGTTTTAAGTATTATATTATTTTTGTTGACGATTTTTCTCGCTTTACATGGCTCTATCCAATGAAAAATAAATCAGAGGTTTTTACTCATTTTTGTGCCTTTCAAAAGTTGGTAGAAAATTTATTCAACACTAGTATAAAATATTTTCAAAGTGATGGAGGAGGTGAATTTGCTAACAAAGCTATGCTTTCAAATTTTACTAATTGTGGCATTTCTTTTAGAAAGTCATGTCCGAACACTCCTCAACAAAATGGGGTTGCCGAACACAAACTTCGACACATTATTGAAGTGGTTAGGACTATCCTTACGGATGCTAGTATTCCATTTCAGTTTTGGGTTGATGTAGCCTTTTATGCTATTTATACCATCAATAGGTAGCCTACGCCAATTTTACATGGTCTTTCACCCTATGAAAAACTTTTCACTGAAGTCCGAATTATTACTTTCTTCGAGTTTTCGGTTGTGCATCGTTTCCCAATCTGTCCGCTCAAGTCTCTCATAAACTTGCACCCCGTTCTGTTAGTTGTGTCTTCCTTGGTTATGCCTCATAATATAAGGGGTATCGATGTTTAGATCCCAAATCTGGTCATGTTTATCTTAGTCGACAGTCGACATGTTATCTTTCATGAGTTGATTTTTCCATACCCAGAGTTATCTAGTTCTCCCGTTGTCTCTCCATCATCTATTACCTCTGACCCTTTAGTTATTACATCGCCCTTAAATCATGCACCTCCAGCCTCACAACGTGCACCTGGTATATCTACTCCTGTATCGCCCTTGCGTAATGCTTCTCATTTATCTTTTTTACCCTCCTCAGGAACTATTGATTTCACGAGTGATCAGATCTCTACCAATGAGCCTACTTTTATTTCAAATAGTGCTGGTGCATCTTGCCCCATCAGTTCTCCATCTCCCTCAGTTCGTGCTTCTCAACCCTTAACTTCCTCATCCACCCTTTCCTTGCATCCAATGCAAACTAGATCAAAATCTGGTATTTCTAAGCCAAAAGAACTTTTTTCTCTAAGTGCTATTATCCATGAACCTGAACCTTCTTGCTTTTACCAAGCTGTGAAAAATCCAAAGTGGCAACAAGCAATGGCAGATGAATTTAATGCTCTTATACATAATAAAACTTGGGTCCTTGTTCCCTTTACCTCTAACATGAATTTAGTCGGTTGTAAATGGGTGTATTGCATAAAATATAACTCAGATGGGTCTATTGAGCGGTACAAAGCTCGTTTGGTAGCACAAGGTTTTCATCAGCAGCCTAGCATTGATTATCATGAGACGTTTAGCCCTGTTGTTCGTGCCACTACTGTGAGAATTGTTCTTTCTCTTGCTGTCTCATTTTCTTGGCTAATTCGTCAGTTGGACGTTAAGAATGCATTTCTACATGGCCTCCTTAATGAGGAGGTCTTCATGAAACAACCTCCAGGTTTTGTTCATGCCGACTATCCTAATCATTTTTGCAAACTAACAAAAGCTCTCTATGGCTTGAAACATGCACCCGCGCTTGGTTTCATCGTTTTAGTTCATTTCTTCTTTCTCATGGTTTTGTTTGTAGCAAATCTAATAGTTCAATGTTTATCTATCGTTCCTCCCTAGGTGTTCTTATTTTATTACTTTATGTTGATGATATCATTCTCACAGGTAGTCATATTGGTCTTTTAAATCAGTTCATTTCTCGACTTTCTGATCAATTTGCTATGAAAGATTTAGGTGATCTTCATTTTTTTTCTTGGTATTCAAGCAGTCCGTACGTCTCAAGGTCTTCACTTATCTCAACAAAAATATATTTTTGATGTGCTTCATAAATTCCACATGCACACATGTAAGCCTGTGCGTACTCCCCTAGCTTCTCGCACTTCTATCTCTCTTATGGACGGTGAGTTACTTTCAAACCCTAGTGAGTATAGGAGCATCGTATGAGCTCTTCAAAATTTTACTATGACGCGTCCAGATATCGCCTATGCCGTAAATGTTGTATCTCAATTTATGCATGCTCCCCGCACCACTCACTTGCATTGTGTCAAGCGCATTTTCAGGTATTTGCAGGGTACACTAACTTATGGTTTGTCTTTGCGTGCCTCCTCATCCACCTCCATGGTTATTGCCTATTCGGATGCTGATTGGGCTGGTTGTCCTGATAGTCGGCGTTCTACAACAGGATCTGCTATTTTTTTGGGTCCCAATCTTATTGTTTGGCGTGCAAAGAAGCAACCAACAGTCTCCAAATCTTCTACAGAGGCTGAGTACAGGGTTGTTGCATACACTGTTACTGAGACTTGTTGGATTCGTCACATTCTTTGTGAACTTGGTGTCTTTCTTCGTGGCCCTATCCACGTGTTGTGTGACAACGTCAGTTCCACATTCATGACTCACAATCCAGTTCTTCATGATCGCTCAAAGCATATTGATGTTGACTTCCATTTTGTTCGTGATAAGGTTTCCCAAGGGGATATTGTGGTTCAATACGTTCCCACACACTTGCAATTAGCAGATATTTTTACAAAAGCCCTCTCCTCTTCTCGCTTTTGTTTCTTACGAGACAATCTTTCCGTCACTGCTGCCCATCCAGATTGAGGGGGTATATTAGAACATAAATAGAGTCTTTGTACAATTATACTTGGTAGTCTGCAAGAGTCCTTATTGTACTTCTTGTCCTTAGTGACTTAACCTTGTACATTTGTCTATTATATATTCAAGGCTCACGAGAAGAGCGGTAATGTGCAAAAACATTACTTTACACAATATTATGGTCCTAAAAAAAACAAAAATGATATTATAGGGCAAATTCTCAAACATGGGTGAGCATCTATGGAATTTACTCAATTAATAAGTGCAGAGATTAATTTTTTTTCTGTTTTTGAAGTAATCATTTTAGGAGGAACAATTTGTTTTAGAAAGAACTGAATAAGTAAAATTGTCTTGTAAGTGTCCCAACTCAATGTAAAAAAAAGGTAGGCGGAATAGTCGAGGAGATCATTGTACATATTTTGGATTATAATTTTCGTATCTGCATTCTCAATTTTATTAATTGAACACTTAAACTCGATTAAAATAAGAATTCGAAACATATCATCTTTGATCGTTGACTAAACTCATGTGACATATATTTTGTTGATGTCTCACACTTTTAAAAGCGAGTGAATTCAATTGATTTGCTTTAAAAAAAAAAAATTAAAAAAATCAATATGTATCTAATGGAGTCTACATACATAAAGCGCCAAGCATTTTTCTATTTATGTATGTGCTAATTTTTCTATTGTTGGTCTCATCCTCCTCCACAATCATGTTACGCGCGTTAAAGATTTTGAATACATTTTCAAATGTCATGGATAAAAAAGCTTCGCGAATAAAAGTTCATTCCATGTATCTTGAAGGCCAGGCAAACACCAATGTGTACAATCAGCATAGCTAACAGGGTTTGCTAGTTGCTCTGGTGTTAATGGATTCCATTGCTTCTTGTAAATTGATGTATGTGCATCTTTTCTATAACTTGATAGTTGTGTTATGTTGAGAAACGTTATGGGCACTTCTGATTTACTAAACACTTCTCCTATCACTTGCATTACGGTTTTGCTACTATCTGATCCCCAGTAACTTGGATCTTCTATCATCTTTGTTTCGTTATAACAATTTTTGTCTGCTTCACCTCCCCAATCCATGCTTCTGCCAAATGTCAATCCAAATTTAACAATATTATGTGGTATTAATTTATAAACATCAACAATAACAACAACAAGTGTAATATTTATGTATGTTAATCTTATCCTATCTTGGAAGGTAAATAGATTGTTCCTAATAGACCATTAGCTTAAGAAAAAGTACACTAAAGCAGATCGAAAATAAATAACTGAAGTGAAAGGATCATGACAAAATACTATGTTTGTCTTTGAAGTGCGTTAATTTGTTTCTCAATGCCTTCTTATTTACAAAGATTAATAAATCTGATTTTAAATACTCTCCACCTTTGTCAGATCTTATTGATCTAATCTTCGAACTCAATTTATTTTCAATTTTTGTTTTATATGTTTTGAAAGTCTCAATGTCTTATCTTTTGTTTTTAATAAAAAGACATGTATATTTTAAGTAATTGTCAATGAAAGTGATAAAATACATCTTTTCATGATGTGATAAATAATTTATCTCACAAATACCAATGTGAATTAATTCTAAAAGAGTGGATATTTTTTTAACTGTCTTAAAAAGCAGCTTCTTTATTATTTTGCATATACTACAAGTAAGACACTAAATAATATGATTCCTTTCACATTTTTTAATTAATTCATTATTCACCATAAGTTGAATAGATCTAAAATTCATATGACCAACATGTTCATGCTATAAATCTAGAGACTCTATAACAAAAGTAAAAACGTACATTTTTATTTTTAACATTGAGTTTGAATATTTCATTTGTAGCATAGTTTTTTTTCAACAAACATGCCTTTTTTAGACAAAATAAATTTATTTGCCTCAAAAATTATTTTGAAATCATGCTTCAAAAGAAGCATACATGATATCAAGTTCTTTCGAATATCAGGAGCATGCAAAATATCCATCAATGTGACCTTCATTTCAAAATTAAATTTTAGTTCAACATTTCTTTTTTTTTCACAACCTTAGCAGGGACGACTTTTTTATATACAAAATTTTACTGTCCCCTACCAATTCATAGATCATGAAACTATTTCGATCACCTGATATGTGATGAATTGCACCAGTTTCTATCCATCATTCTACTTGATCTCTCACTATAAATGCTTCTGTGACCATTGTCACAAGTTCATTTTTTCTATTATTATTTATCTTTTTTTTTAATAGCTTTAAGAATTTTATAATCATGTGCATAGTGACTAATTTTATGGCAATGATAACATTCATTCGATTTCGAATTGCTATTAGTAAGCTTGAAATTCATACTCTTCATTGCCTACAAAAATTTCTCATAATTATCCTGTTCCTTTTTAGTAGATTTTTATTAACAACATGAGCTTTCATGATGGGTTTCTTCAAAATATTATTGTCATAATATCATGTCTCTTCTTCATTTGCAAGTGCTACAACAATTGTTCAAGAGTCAAATCTTTCTTCTTGTGTACGAGTTTACTTCTATACTCTTTCCAATATGAAGGAGGTTTTGAGATAATAGTACCAACATGAAAGTTTTCATTAAGAGAAATTTCAGATATAACATTTTTATTAGCTAAAATACTTATTCAGTGATTGACTTGTCATCAACCATTTTAAACTCCATATAATTTGAAACAAGAAATTTCTTTGAACTTGTCTCTTATGTCAAATAAATAGCTTGAAGTGTATCCCAAATCTCCTTAGCAAATTCGCACTTAATATATAATCATAATATTTATTGGACATTCCTCCAATAAGATAATTCTTGTATAAATAATTATTATCTTGCCACTTGACAGTTTGTTCTTTAATCAAAGTAGCATTGTCAGTTGCTTCCTTAGAATCGAAAGCGTCAGGACAAGATTTCTCAAGAATATATATCAACTTCAATCATCTTAAAAAGAATGTCATATTTTCACATTATCTAGAAAAGTCTTTGCCATTAAATATTTCAAAATTAGAATTAGACAAAGATGAAACACTATTCGATATTGATATAAAAGTCATAGAGACAACTATCTTTAAATAGTTAGAACAATTAGCATAGAAACAAGTAGCATTCAAGAATGTTTCTTTTCTATTGTGGAATTGATGATTTCACCTTTTGATTAATATTTCTCAAAAATTTTCAAAGGAAAAGTGGTTTGAAGTGATTGCCTTTTGAAAGAAAAGAAACACTATTATTATATAAAAGTTTATGAATGGAAGAAGTTTTTCATTAAGATGAACTATTAATAGGTTTATGAATACTATACATAAACATGTATTTTTCAAGAATCTAAAACGTATAAAACTAAATAAACAATTAATTGTTAGTTCACATTCATTTCTTTTGAAAACTAGAAAACTTTTATCGGATGAATTATTTCAAAATTAATTGAAAAATTAATCCTAACAATCACCACTTGTTTCAAGAAATTTTACTTTGAAAACTAAAGACATTAATCTAGTAATATGCATCAATAATGATGTCTTTTGGACTTGAATCATTAGCTAACGAAAAACTTTGTAAATCATTGACTACTTATACACCACAATCTTAGTCATATGTTGATTTGGTAATTTAATATGAGCCAAAAAACCTCATACTTTAAAGTAATTTATATTTGGTTTTTGATTCTTCCAAAGTTCATAAGGAGATACATTATTTTTCTTGAAAGGAGTTCGATTCAAATTATGAAAGGGCTAGAAATAAGGCTTCAGTCCGCAAATTTTCAGTCATACCAGATTCATAAAGTATGGAGTTAACCATTTCTAATAAAAGTTCTATTTTTTCTTTCTGCTACACTATTTTATTGTGGTGTATAAGTAGTCAATAATTTTAAAAGTTTTCGCTAGCTAATGGTGCAAGTCCAAAACACACCATTATTGATGCATATTACTAGATTAATGTGTCTAATTTTTCAAATTAAAATTTATTCAAACAAGTGGGGAATTGTTAGAAGAATGTTTCAATTAATTTTGAAACAGTTCATCCATTAAAGTTTTCTGATTTTCAAAAGAAATGGATGTGAATTGAAAATTAATTGTTCATTTAGTTTTTCACATTTTAGGCTCTAGGAAGATACATACTTTTATGTAATATTCATGAACCTATTAATAATTCTTTTCTAATGAAAAACTTCTTCCGTTCAAAAACTTTTATCTTATAAATAGTGTTTCTTTTCTTTGAAAATAAAATCACTTCAAAATACTTTTCCTTGAAAATGTTTGAGAGATATTAATCAAAAGGTGAAATCACCCATTCATGAATAGAAGAGCAACATTCTTGAATGCTACTTGTTTTGTGACTTAATTGAATCCCTAAGATAGAGTTGTTATTTATTCTTTCCTTTGCTCATAGGAGAGACTCCAACTATCTTCAAGAAAAGTATTGAAGTATCTCTAAGTCAAACACATTTTATTTTGAATTCCTTGTACTATTATCATTCTTGTTCTAACAAAAACTACAAGAGAAAAGTAGTACGACTATTAGTATGAATAAGTACTATATATCTACTAACTTTCTATACTAATTTGCTATACCAATCAGTAACTATTAGATCAATCAAAATGTCTTTTCCATTTCCCAGTCTAATTCCTTTGATCAATCAAATTATTTATGATCATCGAATCCTACATACTTTTCTTCTTCATTTTCAAAAATAAGATCAAATAAAGAACAGAGCATAAGAGGAGATGTTGTATATGTAATAGACACTCACTTGTAATGAGAAGGTGACATGCTAGTGAAAAATACTCTGCTTTTATTTGAATCCATATTCTTCTTCACCCATCTCACCATACTCTTCATTGTCATGCGATACGCATCCTCTGTAGACACTTCAACTATGTCTTTCACTTCATCCTTGAAAGACCCTTTTTGCCTGCATCAATTAAACACCTAATCCTCACATGTACAACTGCAACACCTAAAAGGAAAAAGAGCGAGATTGAGCCTGAGAAAATTACAATATCTTGAATGGCATGCCAGTCATCCACCATAAGTAACTGTTGAACACAATTATGTCAGCTCCTTTCCACTTTTTTCCGTGCTTATTTATAGAACCTTTCCGAACAACTCTATCAGTAATCCTATGTATGATTGCATCATCAGCATTTGATTCCAGCAGAAATGGTGCCCAGTAATATTCGATTCGTGCATTGTAATCCTGAAATATTAAACCATCGTTATAGCAATGTGTTCATAGTATGTATCCTAAAATGTAAGTTAAATTAAACGTGCTTGTAAATTGTAAATACCTTAGCAGTGAAAACAGTGAGGGAACCAAAAGTTTCCATGGATTTGGCATTTTCAGGAATGAGTTGATGAAGAAGGCAAACCATGGAGACAAACTGTCCTCTGTTTAAGGAATCGCCAACGAATAACATCCTCTTTCCTCTAAGGCTTTCCAGCATTAGTGTCGCATTGAAACTGCCATTAAAATGTCAAGAAATTAAAGGCACATTGTTATCAAAATTAGTAACGCTCAGACCTCTATTGTAGTAATAAGTTAAATGAATCATATTCCTTCCATTTACTTTTACTTGTCCACTTTGGACTTTGCACGTCCCTTAAAAATTAATGGTGGATGATACTTTTATTTTATAGTAATATTCATATTAATTGATGTTAAGTATCATATCTTGAAAAATGACTTTTGAGAAATAAATAATTAAATGTAAGGATAAAACATGGAAAAAAAATTAATTGTCTTTTTCTTGATATGTTAATAGTGAAAATTCTCTTTTTTAGAATAATTAACATGTACTCCCTTTGTCCAACAATAGTTGTCCACTATTAACTTGACACACCCCTTAAGAAACAATAAATAATAGGGGTAATATTACTATATTATCCTTTGAATTTATTAAATTTAATGCTATGAGAAATATGTTAGATGATAAATACTCCCTCCATTTCAAATTAATTGAATTGTTGAGACATTTTTTATTTTTCAAATTAACTTAATTGTTCAATCTTCAAGATAACTTTTAAAATATTCTTCCAATTTTACCCTTCATTAATTAGTATTAGAATTAGTTATATGATTAATGTTTAGTTGTTTTAAGAATAAACTTGACAATAATTCATAAGGGTAAAAATGGAAAACTATACCTAATTTATGTCTTAATCTTCTTTTCTTAAAGGATGTGAAATACCTCAATAATTCAATTAATTTGAAATGGAGGGAATATTTAATAGCAAGGGTAAAATAGATATAAAAGGTAAATTATCTCTTGATTTTCTAAATTAGACAAGTATTGGTGGACAACTATTTTTAATATAGTGGACAACTATTGTTGGATGGAGGGAGTAAAAATGAAAATCTATTTTTAGAATAGTGAATAGATAAAATTGCACGGAGGAAATAATAATGATATTCCGTTCCATATTAACTGAATATGTAAGGCAATGCACATTTATTAAGAAAAACATTCAAAGACATAATTTAAATCATACTTTCCACAATTATTTTTTGTGGGATCATAAATATAACTTTGCAAGTAGTGCAATTTATCTCCTAGAAAATATCAAACTTCATTAAAGGAAAGGACAAATATGAAAAAAATTTCAAACATCCATCTTGAACTTTGAATAATTCAATAATTTTAAATAATGAAAAAAGCCCCAAAAATTCGATTAATATAAAATAGAAGGAGTATTGATTATTGAGTCAATGGCCACCACCGTTTTTGGTAACGGCAGATAGAGCAGTTGAACTAAAATACAAAATACTTATTACTTTATCTGTTATCAGCCACTAACACATGAGTTCTGGTCTAATCTTTATAATTTAGGGGAAAATATTACAAATATCTTTCAACTTGACACAAATTATTAATTTTGTCTTTGAATTATTGACCATCTAAAAAACTTTTTTACTTGATTAACTCAACTTAGATACATCTTCGATACACCCTAATCTGCCACACGACATAGCATGTGATCTCAAACTCTTGTAGGAGCATGAAACTCTTAATAAAAAGCTGAGAGAAGTGTTGAAAAAACTTCTAAATTTGTCGAGAATTTAAGAATATATTTCACTCATATTACAAGTTTGGAGATGTATTTAAGTTCAGTTAATCAAGTAAAAATGTGTTTTCAATACTAATAATTCTTGCTAAGTTCGGATGTTTTCACTGCTTCTCTCTTTAATTATTAAAGAGAAACACATAAAAGAGGCCAATTTAATTAATACTAGTAGTTAATATATAGAGGTGGTATTTGGATTATTTCCACGCATCTATATTTTATATGAGGTAACGTATATTGGTCATGGGTAACAAATAAAATTAGGAATTGATTGAGTAGTTTACATACCTTGGAAGAGAGCAAGAATGAGGTTGCCATCTCCAATATAGATAATCCTTCTCTGGGCGGCCATGTTGTTGGCATGTTAACTGTGGTTGTATATAAGGACAATCTTCTACATATAACGGCCGGCTTTTGTTGTCCCAAACCCAACTTCCGCTGAAAACGTCGCATCCCTCTTCTCTCTCTCCAATTGCAAATGCAAACTTCTCCTTCTTCCTCTCTACCAAAACAATGAGAAATCTTGTAAGAATAAGTCATCAAAAAGGAAATAAATTGTGTGTAGTTGAATTACTCACTGATTAATGATCTTGTGATGGAATTGTAATTAGACCTAGAGAGTTTGGGATGAGATTGGGTAAAAATGAAAGAAAATACTTCACTGTAAAGAATAATGATGATTAAAAAGATGATGAAGGCTAGTAAAATCGATAGAAAAGGAGAAAGACGAGCTTTTCTGACAAGACAAGAGGGAGATGACTTCATTTCTCTCTCAAGTTTTTCGATAGTTGGTTCGGTTCCCTTTTCATGTGATTTTAGTTAGGGGTAAAATCGTCAAAATATAAACAATCACGGATTCATGTCAAATTTCATGACTTCCTTTAAATATTTATAAAAATTATACATTAGTTTAATACTGCAATTCAAAAGTCATTATTATTTTTTATTAACTTTTAAATTTTGTGTCAAATTAAAATTATATAAATAAATTAAAATGAGAGAAGTCCAATTTACACAAAAAAGTTAGTTTTTTCATATAAAACAAAGATACAACTTTATATCTCAAAATAATCTTTTAAGAAATACATTATCAACTTTCCATCTTAAAAGAAATTTCATGTTTCTATATTGGAATTATGTTTGACATAGAAATTTTCATTAAAATAATAAATTTTAAGCCATGTGAGTTGTTTGTGTGGAGTATGGAACATTGTCTTGTTCCTAACCCATGTTTTGTATGGAGTGTGGAACATTCGTCTTGTTCCCAATAATATCATGTTACCGGAGGAAAGAGAGAAATTTTTTTTTGTCTATGGGAGAGTATATATTTAAAAATATATTCACATAATATTTTGTATTAAGTGGTGGATTAAAAATTGTTTAGGGAGAGTACATATTTTTAAAATGGAAATATATTCACATAATTGTTTTTCATAAATGGTGAATTAAAATTTTAAAATATTGGGTAAAAATTTCTAGACTTATTATTGATAAAAAAAAATTTTAAAATATTATTGGTAAAATTAGAAGTTTGGAAGAAATTTTGTTTCCAGAGATTCTTTTTCAACAAAGATAGTTGTTATATTACTCAAAACAAAATAGATACCTATAACAGAGGGATAATTTTATAAAGAACATAGGGGTCGTTTAGTAGGAAGTATTAGAAGAAATAATTCATATATTATGTATGGTATTTTTAGTACTGTGTTTGGTAGGAATTCTGGATCTATATATAATTAATTTATGAATTAGTTATATATCCTACATGGTATTATACTATGTATTACTAATACCTTCCATTTGGTGGTATTAGTAATAGATAAGCTTCAATACCATGGGATTATCTATGTAATAACAAAAATATCCCTCAAATTATTTTTATCATTTTGTTTATTTTCTTGATTTTATGTTTTATATTTGTACTAGTAAGTTTATTTAAATAAATTAACTTACAAATTTTATTATTTAGAGAGAGTTGTTTGTTACTAAATAAATGCAATACAAATCAATAAAATATTTGAAATGTGAGTTGTTTAACATTTACTGATTGAAAAGACAAATATATCACTACATGACGTTTGTGATTTTAATTGAATATATTATTTGTTGATATATATGTGGTTTCTAATTATTTGTATTTTGAACTATTTATAAATTTGCATACATATTTAAATTCAACTTGCAATTTTTATGTGTAAATGTAGATGATTTATACGATTTAACTATTATTTACCGTCTTTTCGATTTCAAAAGTGGATGATCTATCTTTTTTAAATTGAAAATTGACATTTTATGAGTGATTAATTTATTAAGATGTCAATTATTTACCCTCAAATAATTCAAGAAAATTGTTTTTCTTCTAGTTAGTTAGAAGATCATAAAAAAATAATATTGTCTGATAATTATCTACATTAACCCGATTACATGAAATAGAAAATCTCATAATAATTCAAGGGTATAATTGGAAAGAACATTTTTGTAGAGTTTTAATCCAAACACAAAATGAGGTGGCAGCAATGAATCAAACACTTGATAAAAAATATATCCTGCACTACTAATCCCTGCATTACTAATTCCTGCATTACTAATACATGCATTATTATTCCGTACTTTCTTTATTTTTGTACCAAACGACCCCATATTGTTACAAAGATAAGAATATATCTCCTCCAATTAAAGTGTCTCTAGTAATGTTTAATGACACTCTGGATAGATGCCACGTGTCCATTCAAAGTTTACGATTAAGATAATTTCAAAATGTAATATTATTAGAACAATTAAAAATGATAAAAATCTTTTGACCTGAGGTAATGACAACTGTTAATCAGCCCCCACCTACCTTATTTTGAAAAAGTACCATAATAACAGAAATGATTACCTTGATGGACCATACTCAAAGAAATTATTGTGTCATATGTTACCATTTGAGATTGGAGATTGAAATCCAAAGTTTTTTTAAAAACAATCATTGAGTATTTTTCTTTAACGACTTCCTCTACCAAAGAAGAGTGATGTCAAATAAGTGTATACTTTTTTGCTCTTACAATTTTTTTTAGCTAAAAAGTTGTATTTATGTATAATTGGTGGAAAAGAAAATACCTCTAAGTCAAACAGAAAAGATAAATTGTTGCAATATAGTAACTTACTGTAGTAGCATTAAGCTTGACTAATTAATAAAACACATTAAATTGTCTATTTTCAATTTGTGCAAGTAAATAATACCAAGGAATCCGAAAAGCTTTCATTTTCATTATGTTCTTTTCAATTTGCACCATTCAAGATTGCATCTTTAATTTGAACTCTTTGAAAACATATATATTTGACTTAATTAGATTTAGGAATACTTTTTTGAATAACAGAAACTTCAATGAAATTCTTGAAGACGAGGGTTCTTTTTATGTCCTAAAGATACAATGATAATGTTGAACTGACACGATTAAAGGTTTCAGGCTTTTGAGTCTATAGGTTTCAGTTTTAGTATGACTGAGACAAAGTATGTGAAGTGCAAATTTAGTAATGCATTTGGTATAGCTGATATGGAAGTGAGGTTGGATTCTCACGTCATCTCCAAGAAAGGAAATTTAAGTACCTAGGCTCTATTATTCAAGGCAATGAAGAGATTGACGAGGATGTCATGTATCGTATTGTATGAGAAGATTAAAATGGAGGCTAGCATTTGGTGTCTTATGTGATAAAATTGTGTTACTAAGATTTAAAGATAAGTTCTACAGAGCAATAGTTGGGCCGGTTTTATTGTATGCGACGGAGTGTTCAAGAACTCTCATTTTCAAAAGATGAAAGTTGTGAAAATAAGGATGTTATTAAGATGGATGTTTGAGTTTACTCAGAGAGATATGGTCAAAATTGAAGATATTTGGGTCAAGATGGAAGTGGCCTCCGTGGCGGATAAGATGCGGGAGGTTAAGCTAAGATGGTTTGGGCATGTCAAGAGACAATACACAGACGCCCCAATGAGTAGGTGTGACAGGTTGACATTGAACTGCCTGAGGAGAGGTAGAGGTAGGCTGAAGAAATATTGGGGATAGATAGACAGGACATGAAAAACCTTCTTCTTACCATCTTACAGAGGACATGACCCTTGATATGAAGGTGTGGAGGTCGAGGATTTAGGTAGAAGGCTAGTTGTAAATAGTTTTGCGTCTGATATCTCCGGCTTGTAGTACTAGTATTATTTCCGATATTTTTATCATTTTACTATTTTCATATTTCTCACTCTTAGTTTCTATTATTACTTGTTGTCTCGCATGTCTCTATTTTCTTACTATCCTGCTACTTCTTTTAGTCTTCATAAATATTGTGTTTTTATTTATTTTGAGCTGAGGATCTTTCAGAAATAATTTCTCTACTTGATCAAATGAGAGTAGGATCCACATACATTCCCCAAACCCCACTTGCAGAACTATATTGAATTTGTTGTTTTATATCAAAAGCACACACAAAAAAAACTCAATAAAAAACTGATTCATGCCGGACTTAGACTTTCTTTAGTTTTGTTTGGGGTTGCGTCCCCATATTCTAGACTAGTAGATGTTTTGGTACTCGACTTTCATATTCTAAGGGGGAATATTTTCCACAATTGTTTATGATTTGAGTTTTGCTCATGAAAGATTGTTTTTAAATTGTTGAAATTACTTACTTCTGATTGTTCAGTAAATTGTGTGTTAGCAGTTAGTTGGCTCTCCCACCCATAATTAGTAAGAGTGTCACTCACAACGGATCGAGATCATAACAAACAGATATATATACACAATTTATATATAGAATTTAACTTAAAGAAAAAATCTAACTTTTTCCAGTGAAGTGGGTTCATTTGAACCTTCTTGATTCTATGTGGTCGCTAGCCACTTATTCTCTTTCTATATGTAAAGTGACTTTTATAATAAAATATAAATTTATAATATAAGGATGCAGTTTTGTATAATTAATAATAGCCAGATTCAAACTTCTATTTTTTTTTATCTTCTTGTACTCTTGGAAGCATGTAATATATACTCTGATCCACCCAACCTAAATGAGTTGGTTGCTAACCTTTTAAAACCTTACCATATTAAAGTAGGCCATTTTGCCTGTGCGTTCTGTTTTGTACTATTCGAAAATG
>JAGDQO010002184.1:0-16466 GCA_018342035.1 Solanum appendiculatum | reverse complement strand
GGTGTCACCTTCAAATAAACCCAATCACCAACTCGGAATTCAAGAGCCCTTCTCCTCGCATCAGCATAGGACTTTTGGCGACTTTGGGCCATCTTCGACCTTTCTCTAATCATCCTAACCTTCTCAAGAGCCTCCATAACTAGGTCTGGTCCTAACAAGGCAACCTCACCAACCTCAAACCACCCAACCGGTGATCTACAACGCCTCCCATAGAGAGCCTCAAAAGGAGCCATACCGATGCTAGAATGATAGCTATTGCTATAGGCAAACTCAATCAATGGAAGATGATCATCCCAACTACCCTTAAGCTCCAATACACAAGCCCTAAGCATATCCTCAAGTGTTTGGATAGTCCTTTCGGCTTGTCCATCCGTTTGCGGGTGGAAGGCCGTAGAAAGCTTGACTCTCGTACCTAGACCCCTTTGGAAAGACTTCCAAAAGTGTGAAGTAAATTGAGTACCACGGTCCGATATGATGGATAGAGGAATCCCATGGAACCTTACCAAGTCATGAATATATAACCTTGCATAATCTTCCGCCCCATATGTTGTCTTTACCGGTAGAAAATGAGCCGATTTTGTCATCCTATCAACCACCACCCAAATAGAATCAAAACCTTTTCTAGTTTTGGGTAAACCAACTACAAAATCCATATTAATTTCTTCCCACTTCCAAGTAGGAATCTCTATGTCTTGGGTTAGACCACCCGGCCTTTGATTTTCGGCCTTGACTTGTTGACAACTATGACAACCGGAGACGAATTTGGCAATGTCCTTCTTCATGCCTCTCCACCAATACACATCCCTCAAATCTCTATACATTTGGTGGAACCGGGGTGGATGGAGTAGGAAGAATTATGAGCCTCCTCAAGAATTTTCTCCCTCAAACCATCAACACAAGGCACACACAACCTACCTTGGTACCTAAGGGCACCATCTCCCCCTTGGGAGGAAACTTCCACCTTGCTCTCTTTCACCAAGGCCTTCAATTCAAACAAGGAAGAATCAAGATCTTGTTTTGCTATCACCTCATCAACCAAGGAAGACCTAGCACCATCAACAACGACCACCCCACCATTACCAACCTCTTTCAACCTAACCCCCAACCTAGCCAACCGATGTACCTCCCTAGCCATTTCCCTATCACCAATATCAACATGAGCTAGGCTACCCATAGACACCCTACTCAAAGCATCCAGCCACCACATTTAGCTTTACCGGGAATGATGAATGCACACTCATATCATAAAATCTTTAGAAATTCTAGCCACCTCTTTGTCTCAAGTTGAGATCTTTTTGGGTGAAGACATATTGGAGGCTCTTATGATCGGTGAACACATCGACATGTACCCCATACAAATAATGATGCCAAATCTTTAAAGCAAACACCACCGCGGCTAATTCAAGATCATGCGTTGGATAGTTCTTTTCATGCACTTTGAGTTGTCTAGAAGCATAGGCTATCACCTTACCATTTTGCATTAGGACACAACCCAAGCCAACTCTAGAAGCATCACAATACACAACAAATCCCTCATGCCCATCCGGTAGTGACAATATAGGAGCGGACACAAGTTTATCTTTCAAGGTTTGAAAACTCCTTTCGCACTTCGCGGTCCACTCAAACTAGCCTTCTTTGTGTTCAACTTGTATGGGAGAAGCAATAAAGAAAAACCCATTCACAAAATCTCCTGGTATAACCCGCTAAGCCCAAGAAGCTCCTAAATATCGACGGGCGTCAATGGGCCGTTAGGCCAATTCTTAAGGTCACATCGCGTTTTCTTTGGCGTCTACCTTAATACCATCCCCCGACACCACAGGACTAGGAAGCAACCTCTCAACCAAAATTCACACTTTTCTAAACTTGGCATACAACTTCTCCTCTCTTATCTTTGCAACACAACCCTCAAGTGACCCGTATGTTCTTCCTCGCTATGCGAATAGATTAAAATATCATCAATGAAGACCACAACAAAGGAATCAAGGTAGGGTTTAAAGACCCGATTCATTAGGTCCATGAAGGTAGCCGGTGCATTGGTCAACCCAAAGGACATGACCACAAATTCATAATGCCCATACCTAGTCCGGAAGGCTGTCTTAGGAATGTCACCCTCCCTCACCTTCACTTGATGATACCCGGACCGAAGATCAATCTTAGAGAAGTGGCTAGCCCCTTGCAATTGGTCGAACAAGTCATAAATCCTAGGAAGAGGATATTTATTCTTGACGGTGACCCTATTGAGTTGCCGGTAATCAATACACATCCTAAGGGACCCATCTTTCTTCTTCACAAACAACACCGGTGCACCCCATAGTGATTGGCTAGGCCTAATAAAACCCTTCTCCAACAAGTCCCTCAATTGTTCTTTCAACTCCTTTAACTCCGTCGGGGCCATACGGTAAGGGGGAATAGAAATGGGTTGAGTATCGGGGAAGAGGTCTATGCCAAAATCTATTTCCCTTTCGGGAGGAACATCGGGAAGGTCATTAGGAAAGACATCAAGGAATTCATTTACGACCGGAACCGACTCTATAAGAAGGGTTTTGGACTCCACATCCCTAACCCTCACGAGGTGATAGAGACACCCCCTAGAGATCAACTTACGGGCTTTAATGCAAGAGATGAATCTACCCTTGAATACCACATTTTGGCTTTCCCACTCAAGAATGGGTTCACTTGGGAATTGGAACTTGACCCTACGGATTCTACAATCAATAGAAGCATAGTATGCATGCAACCAATCCATCCCAAGAACAACATCAAAATCGACCATGTTCAATTCAACAAGATCACAAGGCAATATTTTATGCAAGATGCAAATAGGACAATTTCTATAGACCTTCCTAGCACAATATATGCACCAATATGAGTAGACACCTTATATGACTCACGCAACAAGTCGGGCTCAACATGAAACTTTTTGGCAACAAAGGGGGTGACAAAAGAAAGAGAGGCACCCGGATCAATTAGTGCATATACATCCAAGTCAAAGATTTTCAACATACCGGTAACGACATCGGGGACTTCATCGACCCCTTGCCTCCCATGCAAAGCATAAAATCGATTGTGCCTTGGGCCACCATCTTGTCGGCCCCCTCTCCCCAAAGGAACCGCATTGGCACCTTGTGGACGGACCTCCTTACCCTTGTTGCGATTTCGGGGACAATCCATTGCCTTGTGCCCCATTTCCCCACAACTGTAGCAAGCACCGGTATTTCTCAAACACGGGCCACCATGGCCCTTACCACACTTCGGACATACATCACTAGGAACCATACCACCAACACCTTGGGCCCTTGGAACGTCATTGGCAAACCCCCTATGGGGCGCATGAGAAGACCCTTGGCCTTGATGAAATCGGCCTCCCCTTCGACTTTGGAACTTGCCCTCAAAACGGGCCCTCTTGGCCTCATGACCCCTCCTCTTCCTCAACATCTCCTCCTCCATTTGTTCGGCATAGACCATCAAGCGGGACAAGTCCATGTCACTAATCAACATTGCGGACCGGCATTCTTCACTCACTAGGTCGGACACACCCATCACGAATTTATTCATTCTAGACCGTGAGTCGCCAACCAAGTGTGGAGCATATCTTGAAAGTTGGTTAAACTTGAGGGCATACTCCCTCACACTCATAGATCCTTGTTTTAAATTCATGAACTCCACCAATTTGGCTTCCCTAAGCTCTAGAGGAAAGAATCGATTAAGGAAAGCCATTTTGAACTCTTCCCAAGGCACCACATAGTTTTCCCCCTTCTCTCTCTTCCATTGGTTGTACCATATTTGGGTCACTCCTTTTAGTTGGTAGGCCGCCAACTCCGCCTTATTTTCTGACCTCACGCCCATGATAGCTAATATCTTGTGGACTTCATCAATGAACTCTTGAGGGTCTTCATCTAACTTAGACCCATAGAATTCTGGGGGATACATCCGCACGAAGTCTCTCACCCGAGATGCCGGGGTAGGAGCCTGAGGGGCTTGGGTCCCGTGGTTGGCTTGATTAGCCATAGCTTGTGCAAATAAAGTAAGGGCATCACGAAGATCCCCATTGGTCGGTTGTTCCTCGGGTGCGCGGGCTCGTCTTCTTCTTGTATTAGGCATGATCTACCATAACAAAGAACAACCGTTAGGGAAGAACTTAATTCAACTCTACAGCACGACTTAGAACATGGAGAAGGGAAACATTTCCTAAAACGTCTCATAGCCTCCTACTCATAGTTGTGGTGCACAACACAACCATGAATCGGACTCTAATCAACGCGGTGTGTTGGACTCCGAGGATCATTCAACCTAGGGCTCTGATACAAAGTTTGTCACGACCCAAGCCTAGGGCCTAGATGTGACCGGCGAATGGGGAACCCGAAGGAACCCCAAACAAGCCTCATAGCGTATCATTACACCTCCTTGGTCGCGGAAGCAATTAAATGACCAAAAGCGATAAGCATAATCAAGGGGAAATCGGAACTAAGGGAGCAAGAAGAAAAAAAAGAAATGATACATAAATACCATAGATGAGTCAAGCTCAAGCATAAAACACAACTTGTCCAACACCACCTCTAAAACATGAGTACTTAGCGGGGGCCAAGACAACACTACCGGGCTCACCCTCATAGTCAAAACATAACTAGAAAGGAAAAGTTTTATACATAGCAAAAGATCATGAGCAACGTCCCCGAAATGGTGGACTCACCAATAACCACTATAGAAAATCGTACTAGCCACGCGGAGGAGGATGGTCAAGCGGTGCTCCGGTCCCTACATGGTGACATCATGTAGGCATAGAGTATGCGTTAGTACATTTGAATGTACTAAGTATATGGGATGCACATGCCAATGCTACATTAGATGACATCATAGAAAAAAATGCGTAATCATACCCAATAGATAGCATATTAATGAAATGATATGTATAATGATGCTTACATAAAAATCATATTTAGTGGGACGTAGTACATGTGTGGCGAGTGACCATCAATATAGTATTTCCAAGGCCTACCACCCCCTTGGAGAGGCGAAAGAGGTACAAACCCCTCAATATGGTTACACGGGCCTACCACCCCCCGAGCTAGGGACCAAGGTACAAACCCCTCGATACGGTTATACGGGCCTACTACCCCCCGTACTAGGCAACCAAGGTACCAACCCCTCGATACGGTTATACGGGCCTATTACCCCCCGTACTAGGCAACCAAAGGTACCAACCCCTCGATACGGTTATACGGGCCTACTACCCCCCGTACTAGGCTTGGTCGACTCACAACACTTATATAGAGAAAATCGTATACATGTGTCCATTTCATCATCATTTCAGTAATTACATAACCATCCGACTCATAGGACGTACCTTGGACCTTCCCTTTCCTAAGAATTCTATAAATGGGCATTTTATCAAACACAAGGTGGGCAATTGTTCATGTAAATGAAATCATGTATTTCAAGAATACTAAGTCCAACCAATTCCAAAATCCATATAAATCAGCCCACCAACAACATACATATATATATCAACCTTCACAATTTGATCATGGAAGCATGTAAACCATAAACATCACATAATAATTCCATTTCATGATAATATGCAAAATGGACCATAATAGGGTGTGTAGTAGTAATTCCATAATTCAAGAGTTCATAAATAATCATAAGGACCCATAAACTTTGAAGTAGAAATAGAGGATAAATGGTTGGACTTGTGGAAAGGAAGGTTTCCACAATCAAACCCACATACCTCAACTTTGGAGAATCCTTGATGAAGATTGGAATGGAGAATCGAAGCTTGAGATTGAGTCTTGAATCCGGAATTAGAGCTTGAGATGTTTGAATTTGGTTGAAGATCTTGGTGGAATTTTTGGAGAGGGCTTAGAGAGTGTTTTTGGAGTTAAGAAAATGACTAAGTATGGGACATATCCCCTTTTTATAAAAAAGGTCTCCAACCCGCCTAAAAAAAAAAGCTCACTGGAAATTGCAAATCTGCACAGACAGGTTTTACAAAAATGGTCATAACTCCCTCATCCTAACTCGGACTAAGGTGAAACCAAGTGCGTTGGAAAGCTAACTCAAAGAGCTTTAATTTGATAGTTTGCAGCCCTTCCAGTTCCTTGTGTGCTAAGAGATATGCCCCTTTAAAGTTGACCCTCCAAATCGCAATTTTTGCGATTTTTGAATTTTGATACGGTTGCTCTAAAATTCGGGTTAGACCCATTTCCCACTCAATTTGACCCCACAAATAAGAATATGAAGTCGAATTTCCGAAATCATGCACGGATTTTGAGATATATGGAAATTACAATTATAGGTGTTTCCGAAGCCCATTTTCGGGCATTTTTGGGGTCGTTTCACCTGACATCCGATCTCTCCCAGAATGGGACTCCGGCTGCCTCACAGAGCTGTGTGAGCATAACAGGGAAAGGTAGTGATGTGTGCTCCCATCTGGCTCTCATGATAATCTCCTCCACAATAATTGCTCCCACATGAATCTTCTCCCGATCAATGATATTGCCTACCAAGATAGCCTTTAGATGCCGGAGGATTGACTCGTTTTGTGACGGCATGAGATTGCTGCTTATGAACCCGATCTTCTATCTTTATGCCATTAGCCAACCAAGGGGGGAGGGTAGTATCTGAGATTAAGGGTGCTAGCCACCCTTTCAATGTATCCAAACTTTGCTTCATACGAAGCTTGTATAACTCACCCCTGTTGCCTTTTCTACCCAACACATCATTGATTGCTCCCGAATGGCATTGGACCATTTTCCCCTAGACTTCCACTTCCTCGAGGGGTCTCCAAACTACACCCTTTCTCTTTTTTGGCAATGCCTTGGCATAGGCATCATAGAATTCTCTCATCCATGCCGGGACATATGGGGGTTGAGCTCTTGTGAATGGCTCGAATCTATGAAATTTGATGGTGTCCCAGATGGCTGGGTAGTCACTGATATCCCTGTCCATTGAAAACCATCACTCCTCTAATATAGTTCGCTCCCCCACTACTTTGAGCCTGTTGAGGGCTCTTGGAGCTATTACCGGGAGCACCCTTGAAGCACTCACATTTGTGACAGGATCATGTGACAACTTAGAACGAAATGCGTTCCTCTTCTTGGACACAACCTTTTTAGGTGTCGGTGGGTTTGCAGCCTCCGCAAATTCCTTTTGTTATTTAGTTACACGCGTAGAGGTGCACAAAGTGACCTATTCCTGCCTCGTAGGCTTATTGATAACAATCCCCTTTTGCCTTTTTGGAGGGGACTGAGGAGTGGAGTCGGATGACACAACCCTTGAAAATCCTGGACCTTTGGTTTTTGCCATTTCCTGTAAAGCACAACATGTCAAAATAAATATCAGGTGAAGGTTAGTTCAAAACAATTGCTTAAAGAAGCATAGTTAAAATAAGTTCTGAGGCTCACCAAATGGGAAATTGATTCACCTAACAGGTTAGGTGAGCAGAGACGAGCTAGCCAAAGTGGAAAAGACCAAAATTAATTTCACTCAAGAGTGAAGGGCGGTCTCCACTCCAACTCGGTAATTCACCGAGACGGTTTCGGCAAGCTAAGACAAGCCCACCAAAAGTGACAGTGCAAAATAATTCAGGGCCAGGCATAAAGGGCAATGCTAGCTCCAACTCGGTGATTCACCGAGATTGTTCGGTGAGCTAAGACAAGCTCGCCGAAAGTGATAAGACCCAAGTTACAATTTTAAAATTAAAAGGCAATTGGGGCTTACTCAGCGATTTGCCTAATCACCTTGGCGAGCTTAGACAAGTTTGCTGAACAGGTAATTTCAGCCCAATGCCAAATTTTTCAAAATTAATCGACCAAATGCAACACTACCCAACACCCAAACAATTTAACAAGCTACCCATAAGACAATTTACCCCTTGGTACTCAGACTTTACCCGAACTTTAACAAAGCATTGCCAAATTGACGATTTACCCTTAATAAAGACGTTACCCTATCTTTCATTGGGCAAATACAAGCCAAATGGACAATACTAGGCTAATCGGACTTCACCGAGGTAATATTCAACCAAGACCCATATCAATCATCAGTTCATTTTTAATTACTAACCCTCAAAATCAATTTTAGCAATTTTAGGCACAAAAATAACTATGCTAGTTCATGAGTACTATTCAATTGACTAAAGTAACACAACCCACATGATTCATACAACACATAAACACTATCAACAACTAACCCAATCAGTATGCATCAATTTTAAGTAGAAACAATAAAGGTAATTTTGAAAACCAACCTCAAATGAGTACAAATCAGTGAACAAAGAGGGGGAAGGGTTTTGGGTCGAGATTCATGAACAATAAAGCACTCCATGCAAGTAACTCAAAGCAAAAAGGACTCACAATCGAATTTAGACTAAGAGAGCGGAGTTTAGGAAGTGAAAAGCTCCAAAAAGATCAAACGATAACCTTTTAAAAGTGAAAAGACTCTTGGCCTTTTTATGTCAGGTGCATTAGGTAATCCGTGACTAATGTCACTGAACGAGTTTGGTGAATCACTAAAGGAGCTTAAGCTCGTCGATGATGCTTGTACAAATACCAAACCTGAAGTTTAACTCAGTAGACCCGATGTTATTCGCCCATTGTCATTCGGTGGATCACCATATAGGTACCTGTACGCCGAAGTTGACAGTATCATTTTTCAAAATTCTTGGCTCAGAAGGTAAATATGAAGATGTCTGCCAAACCAACTCGGCAGATCACCGAGTTGATATTTGCATCACCCATTATTTCCTTTTCAACTTCTTGACTTCATTTCAACCTGCACTCACAACACATGTTATTGAAAGCAATAAACTAAACTTGGGTTACCTCCCAAGAAGCGCCTTATTTAATGTCATGGCATGACGTAGTTCTTACTCATAAAGAATCATAAGTAGGGTTGGGGATGGTATCACTCGGCAAAATCCCTTTTTGCCTTGGATTTAGATGAGCGGAGATTTGGCACATTTGAGTTTCCAGCTACTTAATTGACATGAAGAGAGAAGTAACCATTTGAGTCAAAGTGAAGAAATCATTTTTCAAGTCTTTTAAAACTTTGTCAGACCCTTCAACCTTGTTAAAGATCCTAGTTAACATATCATTAGTCCAGTTTCTCTTTGGTCCAGATGCTCTTTTGATTTGGTATGATCATGAGGCGGTATGTACCTATCTTTATCAGCTTCATGATCTCTTCAATTACCTCCTCTATCTCGCCAATCTCTCCAGCCATTATCTCTTTCCTTAGTTCAACCTTGGTTTCCACCCGGTCTAGGATAGTTCGGATGAGAACCCTACGTTTGGTTCCCCGTGTATTGCATTTCTTCATTGTATAATGCCTCAAACTTGGCATCCTTTGGGCACTTCCCACTGCTCGTACCAACTGCATTTACCGATTTGAATCCACCCCCCATGACATGTAAGTCAAGTAGAGTCATCTTCTTGGCTAGGTTCTCATCACGCTCTTGGTTCTTTTCTATTTGTTCCTTGGTCAGACCCAATTGTAGAGAAGATAGTTGATCCTTCATAGTATGCCATGCTTGGTTTATTTTAGTCATGTCATCAAGTAACATTGTTGCCACATCATACCACTGTTGCATTAGCCCTTCTTGAATGAGCTGGTTAGCCAATCCTTTGTTTATTGTATCAAGGCTACGATAGAAATATTGCAGCAGCAAGTTGTCTGGAACACCATGTGTTAGGTATTGTAGCACTAACTTTTGAAACCGCAACCAAGTTTCATGGAGAGGCTCACCATCCACTATCTTGAAATTTTAGATTCGATCTCTATGTTTCACCATCTTCGAAGAAGGGAAAAATCTTTCAAGGAACACTTCTGTTAGTTCCTCTCCTGAAGTTATGGAATCTTGTGTAGTTCGGCCAACCACCTAGATGCTTCCCCTGTTAAGGAGAATGGGATTAGCCTCAAACGTATGGACTCTTGTGTAATGTTCTTAAAAGTGAAAGGTCGACAAACATCCACAAAATTCCAAAGATGTTCATGGGGGTCTTCATGAGCCAAACCTCCAAACATTCCTCTCATTTGGAGCAATTGCAACATAGTTTCAGTTACATTAAACATGGCTCTCCCCGTGGTAGGAGGTAATTAGATTTATCCTGTACTCTCAATGACGTTAACATGCATGGCGTTCATATCTCCCATGTTATCATACTGCCCATAGTGACTAGCATCGTCACTTCCATCTTCACTCATATTTCCACCTGCAAATGGGCACAACAACAACACCAAACAAAAGATGTATTCTACTACAAAGAAACAAGTTCACAAATTAACTTCACAAACTGAATTCTTAGCCATTACTCCCTGACAACGACACCATTTTTGATGACGCTTAAATTACTCTTAAAACTATT
Organism: Solanum appendiculatum; assembly: GCA_018342035.1. NCBI lineage: Eukaryota > Viridiplantae > Streptophyta > Magnoliopsida > Solanales > Solanaceae > Solanum > Solanum appendiculatum. The sequence continues at coordinate 6,102 of JAGDQO010002184.1, read as the reverse complement.
AAAAGAGTAAGCGGTCACTATCAATAAAAATACCCAACAAAAGATTCAGAGTCGAATCCTACAAGGAACAATTTGTCGGTAATCAAAAAGATAAAGGGTTATAAGCCACTAGTTTGAACCTAAACTTAATAATACAAAATTATTAAAATGAGATTGGTTGTAATAGTAAAATTAAGATTGGTCAAAGATCTAATCAAGCAAGGGATAATTGGGAATTAGAAAATTTGGACCTCAATACTCATTCAATAATCCATTGCAATCTCAATACATGCTTTTTTGATAATGCTTAAATTACTCTTAAAACTATTAAAAGAGTAAGCGGTCGCTAGCAATAAAAATACCCTACAAACGAGTTGGGGTCGAATCCCACAAGGAGTAATATAATTCGAAAATATCAATTAGGAAATTCGAGATACAAACCAATTCATTGTAGTAATTAGGACAAATAGGTAGATGATTCCACCAAATTTAATATAAGGATTTTGGTATCAATTATCACAATTCAACTAAAAACAGGAATTTAAACAAGTAAGAGACGATTCTAGGAGTGTGAGAGTTGGTATCAATGTCAAATAGGGGTACAAGTGCTTGCTCAATAATGCTATATAATCATGGATAGACTGGGTAATAAATTCTTCTCTTCATTTCCTAGATTTTGTTTTCTCTTGTCTTCATCACGAATGGAGCTACTTGACAGCTCAAATCTGATGAGCACAAACACACTATAAGTTTAACGCTTCACTAGTCAAAGATAGTATAGTATAAAGATCGTCTTCACGTGGATTGGTACAAATAATAATTCAATCAAATCTTGTTAGAGAATTGGTTGTGGTTATGAACCACTTTTATAGACTAAATGATAATTAAAAATAACTTGTAACTAACAATGAGGTTAGTATCAATAAAAAAAGATAGGGTAAAACATGAAACAAGTGCATAATGATAGTCGGGATTTGACCACGTTCATTGATTACATCTAAAGTTCTATCGATTCTCTTGAATTTAATAGTTCATTAGAGTATCATTAAGATTTAGATTTTTCTTCCGAGTAAATCTCAAGTTAAAGAAATAAACTAATTATAACCTAGTGATCCTAATATGGAATAACATGTTATAGATTATTCTTAAGGAAGTAACGTCCTTCGACTATTTTCCTAAAGATTCAATCAATAATCATCAACAGGCTCTTTCGATTACTTTAGAGAAGATATATTCATTCAAACCCACACAAGATTATGCAACAATATTCACAAGATATTCCTCTTTTGAGTAAACAAGATAATAAACATAGTTGCAATTTAATTAAAACTCCCATAACTAGTTCAAACATAAGAACGAAAATCAAAATCCCAACAAATTCATCAATACAATATGTTGTTCAAATATCCTCTAAGAATCTACCTCATGGAGGAGAATAATTTTACGAAGAACAAAGATGAAAAACAAGACATAGCAATCAAACTCTGAATCTCAACTTCCGTTTTGAATTCGAGTGGTGTACTATATTTGTTTCCTTCTCTCCTTCGTATCCTAGCCGTTTTCTTGCTCTTTTCTTCATAGGCCCCTTTCGGAAGAGTTCCCCACTCTTATAATGTAAAGTCCCTTGTTAAATCCCTAATTTTCCCTGCTTTTACATTTTTTGAAGCTAACGCCGCACGGACGCGCCACTAAAAGCCCGAGGGTTTGACCACCATGCGTAGGGGCAACAACTCTTTTATATTTCTGCGTGGGTGCACCGCTAGGCACTTGAGTGCACGATCACCATGCAGTGGAGGAACAACTCTTTTATGTTTCTGCGCAAGCGCGCCGCTGGGCACTTGAGCACGCGACTACCATGCGGAGGGGCAACAACTTAGCAAATGCATATTTTTGTTCTTTTTCTTCCTTTAGTATGTTTGTTAGCTTTTTTTATTAATCATGTTCAACACTTGAATTTGCACACCTGCACATATGAAAAGTAGAAAATTAATTGCACAATTCACATTCAAAACTTGTCTAAAATCATCTCATTTCATTACCCATCAAAATCGTGACAAAGAGATAAATCAACGTTTTAGAATTAATATTGGACATAGACCACATGGCTACATTTTTTTTCTTTGTCCCAAGTTACTAAAATATTTATAAATGGACCAAAGAATAACAACAATAATCAATTCCATATTTACCTTGGAGACTAAGGGGCACAGAAATATAACATCAAAATATTCACAATCCATAATGGACAAAGAACATAAGCATGTATATATCCTTTTGACCATATAGGCTATTACTAAAGGAAAGGACTATCAATGGATTCCATTATTTACTTGATTGTTCAAACTAGTCTCGAATCAATTATAGTGTTTTTAGTTGAGTCTTTTTAGTAGATTTTTCTTATTCTTCAGTTGTTTCTTTTGAAAATAAAAAGAAATAAAGATGAAACTTACCTGACAACGAGGAAGACAAACGAGCTCTGGAGGCGATAGCGGGTAGAGACTCTCAGCAAAGCTTGATGAAATTTAGAAAATGAGACTTAATTTAAAACCCTACTTTAAACTCCAAAGCTTCTCTCTATGTGCTAAACTAAAATGCTAAGTTTGGGCTTCATCCATTAGATTGAAAAATTACACTAAAAGTTTTCCTAGTTAAACTGTACTATTTATTTTTCTAATTCTCAAAAAAATTAATTTATATCCAAAATATAAGTGAATTTAGAAAAAAATTATTTTTCTTCGCTTTTCCTTCTCCTCCTCCCTCATCTTCTTCTTAATAATTATTATATACAACAGTATTTTTTTCAAACTTATTACAATTAAAATATTGTATTAAAGAAGTGGTCTTAAATTTTTGAATAAAAAATGAATGTAAACCAAATGAGTTGATTAAAAATATTTGAAAATAATGACAAATAATCATTATTACAAAATACTTTTGTTAAATTTATTGATATTTTAATAAATTGATTATTGAAATTTATTTTTTTGATATATGAAATTTATGTTGTAAATAAGAGCTCATTTGAAGTAGATTCTAGTATTGAATTGTGTGCTGAATTATTGTAATTAGAAAAACAAACTGATTATTCTGAGCATAAATTTATTCACCAAATTTCATATCAAAATGTTGGAAATGCAACCAAGAATATATATGATGTCACACCAAAATGTTTGAAATGCACCATTACATGTTTGAAGTTGGCCTTGCTAATATTAAATTTTCAATCAAAATATCTAAAGTTAGATCTTGTCAAAATCAAAACTTCATTTTAAAAAAGGTCGAAGTTTGTCTTGTCATGGTCATAACTTAAGTAAAAAATATAATAAGTTGGCCTTGACAAGCTACATTAAACTTCGAACTAAAATAATCGATGTGTAGCCTTGATAAGATCATGCTTCATGCAAAACAATATCTAAAATATACCAAATAAACATGAATTTTTACAACTTCATTCTCGTAAATCTGAAGTGATACCAAAGTAATTATATTTATATATAAAAAGGAGTAAATACCGACTATAGCTTAAATGATGATCTCACAATCAAATATTGTGAGTTCTTCTCTTTTAGATTTTGGTGTAACTCTTTTAAGTAAATAACCATTGACTCCTCGAACCGTAACAATAGTAATAGTAATATGGTCTGCCTACACTTTCTTCGGAACCGACCAGAGGTATTCGACATGGGCAAACGACATACATCTTGGTTGGTTCCACCAATAATGAAATATTATGGTCATAACGATATAAATATCTCATCAGAGGTCCAACATACCTAAAGTATATAGGACCATACTTGTCACGACCCAAGCCTAGGGCCTAGATGTGACCGGCGAATGGGGAACCCGAAGGAACCCCAAACAAGCCTCATAGCGTATCATTACACATCCTTGGTCGCGGAAGCAATTAAATGACCATAAGCTATAAGCATAATCAAGGGGGAAATCGGGACTAAGGGAGCAAGATGAGTCAAGCTCAAGCATAATACACAACTTGTCCAACACCACCTCTAAACATGAGTACTTAGCGGGGGCCAAGACAAACTACCGGGCTCACCCTCATAGTCAAAACATAACTAGAAAGGAAAAGTTTTATACATAGCAAAAGATCATGAGCAACGTCCCCGAAATGGAGGACTCACCAATAACCACTATAGAAAATCGTACTAGCCACGCGGAGGAGGATGGTCAAGCGGTGCTCCGGTCCCTACATGGTGACATCATGTAGGCATAGAGTATGCGTTAGTACATTTGAATGTACTAAGTATATGGGATGCAATGCAATGCTACATTAGATGGACATCATAGGAAAAATGCGTAATCATACCCAATAGATAGCATATTAATGAAATGATATGTATAATGATGCTTACATAAAAATCATATTTAGTGGGACGTAGTACATGTGTGGCGAGTGACCATCAATATAGTATTTCCAAGGCCTACCACCCCCTTGGAGAGGCGAAAGAGGTACAAACCCCTCAATATGGTTACACGGGCCTACCACCCCCCGTGCTAGGGACCAAGGTACAAACCCCTCGATATGGTTACACGGGCCTACCACCCCCCGTGCTAGGGACCAAGGTACAAACCCCTCGATATGGTTACACGGGCCTACCACCCCCCGTGCTAGGGACCAAGGTACAAACCCCCCGATATGGTTACACGGGCCTACCACCCCCCGTACTAGGCAACCAAGGTACCAACCCCTCGATACGGTTATACGGGCCTACTACCCCCCGTACTAGGCTTGGTCGACTCACAACACTTATATAGAGAAAATCATATACATGTGTCCATTTCATCATCATTTCAGTAATTACATAACCATCCGTCTCATAGGACGTACCTTGGACCTTCCCTTTCCTAAGAATTCTATAAATGGGCATTTTATCAAACACAAGGTGGGCAATTGTTCATATAAATGAAATCATGTATTTCAAGAATACTAATTCCAACCAATTCCAAAATCCATATAAATCAGCCCACCAACAACATACATATATATATCAACCTTCATAATTTGATCATGGAAGCATGTAAACCATAAACATCACATAAAAATTCCATTTCATGATAATATGCAAAAAGGACCATAATAGGGTGTGTAGTAGTAATTCCGTAATTCAAGAATTCATAATTGATCATGAGGACCCATAAACTTGAAGTAGAAATAGAGGATAAATGGTTGGACTTGTGGAAAGGAAGGTTTCCACAATCAAACCCACATACCTCAACTTTGGAGAATCCTTGATGAAGATTGGAATGGAGAATCGAAGCTTGAGATTGAGTCTTGAATCCGGAATTAGAGCTTGAGATGTTTGAATTTGGTTGAAGATCTTGGTGGAATTTTTGGAGAGGGCTTAGAGAGTGTTTTTGGAGTTTAGAAAATGACTAAATATGGGACAAATCCCCTTTTTATAAAAAATGACTCCAACCCGCCTAGAAAATTCGCTCACTGGAATTGGAAATTCTGCACTGACAGGTTTTACGAAAATGGTCATAACTCCCTCATCCTAAAGCGGAATAAGGTGAAACCAAGTGCGTTGGAAAGCTAACTCAAAGAGATTTAATTTGATAGGTTGCAGCCCTTCCAGTTCCTTGTGTGCTAAGAGATATGCCCCTTTAAAGTTGACCCTCCAAATCGCAATTTTTGCGATTTTCGAATTTTGATACGGTTGCTCTAAAATTCGGGTTAGACCCATTTCCCACTCAATGTGACCCCACGAATAAGAATATGAAGTCGAATTTCCGAAATCATGCACGGATTTTGAGATATAAGGAAATTACAATTATAGGTGTTTCCGAAGCACATTTTCGGGCATTTTTTTTTTTTTGGGTCGTTTCAATATCCCCCCCTTGGGAACATTCGTCCCCGAATGTTAAAGAAACGTACATGAGAGACACAAACATGGCATTCGGATCACCCACACACTTCCTCAACATAGACACATGAAATACCGGATGAACCAAATCCATCTCGCTAAGCAATTCCAACTCATAAGCTACCTTGCCAATTCTCCTCATCGCCTTATAAGGACCCACGTATCTTGGGCTCAACTTTCCCTTCTTACCAAAACGAACCACACCCTTCATGGGTGTCACCTTCAAATAAACCCAATCACC
>JAGDQO010002183.1:0-12778 GCA_018342035.1 Solanum appendiculatum | reverse complement strand
TATCCTTATCACTGATGGTAGCAACTTTCTTACCATTCTTATCAGATATTGAGAAGTTAGCAAGTTTCTCATTGATCTTATCCAAAATATTATCAGAAATATCAAAAGTATTTTTGAGCTTAGGATAATTTTCTCTGGAAAATTCATTGATTTTGAATATAGGATTTGAGTCTATTTTCTGACTTTTATTGGAAGAGGATAAAGGGACAGGCCTTCCTGAAAAAGAGGCTTTTTCTTTGGAGTCTTCAATTTGTCTGGAAACAACATGAAGAATTTGGTTGGTAAAGTTATTCTGTTCTATGATCTTATTAAGATCAAGATTAGTTGGTAAGGATGAGGGTTTCTCTGTGGAAAGGATTTTAAAAGGTGAAGCTTTTATAATGGTTCCAGAAATAGGGGTATTTATTCCTTCAAGAGGAGGAGTAACATCTTCAATGACCTTGTTTGAAGTGGTATACCATTTATTGATAATAACTTTAAGAGATTCCTTTTGATTCTCAATTTTTCCAGTCATTTCAAACCACTTAAAAAAGTCTATTTCACAACCAATTCTTTTCATATCTATCATCCATGAATTTGCAAATTTCTCTCTTTCCTGAAGAGAATAAGAAGCAACATACCAATCTCTGTTGATTTGGTTATTAGGATGAGTCAAAGATTCTTGCAAAATCTGAGGATTTGGATTAAAATCTTTTCCAAATTTAATCATTTTTAAAAATCCTGGTACCGAATCCTCTTGATTTGAAGGAGGTTCCATGTCACTAGCTGTAGGACTAGTAGGAATTTCTTGATAATAAACCTTTGGAATATTTCCAGAGAAATCTACCCCAGTGACTTTCTATTACAAAAAATCCGTGGACTATAATACACGGAAAGCGGCAAATATGGCCATATTCCGGCTCTGGGCCTATTTTGAATCTCAAAGTGCAGATGTTTGCCCCTCGGGACAAACTCACGCCATTAATAAGGTCTTAACGGACCCCCACAAAAACTTTCGACCAAAAATCTATCCCGACCTCCTATCACAAAAAATCTGTGGACTATAGTACACGGAAAATGACAAATATGGCCATATTCATGCTCTGGGCCTATTTTGAACCTCAAAATGCAAACGTTTTTCCCTCGGGACCTACTAACGTCATTAATAAGGTCTGAAATGACCCCCATAAAACATTTCAGCCAAAAATCCGTCTGGACCTCCTATCACCAAAAGTACATGGACTAGTACACGAAAAATGGCAAATATGGTCATATTCCCGCTCTGGACCTATTTTGAATCTCAAAATGCAGACGTTTGCCCCTCGGGAGAAACTCACGCAACTAATTAGGTCTGAACTCACCCCCACAAAAACTTTCGGCCAAAAATCCGTCCGGACCTCCTATCACATAAAATACATGAACTATAGTACACGGGAAATGGCAAATATGGTCATATTCCCGCTCTGGCCTTTTTTGAACCTCAAAATGCAGACGTTTGCCTCTCTGGACCAACTCATGCCATTAATAAGGTCTTAACGAACCCCCAAAAAAATTTTTGGCCAAATATACGTCCGGACCTGGTATCACAAAAAATCCGTGCACTATAGTACACAGAAAACGGCAAATATGGCCATATTCCCGCTCTGGGCCTATTTTGAACCTCAAAATACAAACGTTTGCCCCCTCAGGACAAACTCACGCCATTAATAAGGTCGTAACGGACCCCCACAAAAACGTTTGGCCAAAAATTATTCCAGATCTCCTATCACAAAAAATCCGTAAACTATAGTACACAGAAAATGGCAAATATGGCCATATTCCCGCTCTGGACCTAATTTGAACCACAAAATACAAACGTTTGCCCCTCGGAACTAACTCAGTCCATTAATAAGGTCTTAACGGACCCCGAAAAAAACTTTCGGCCAAATATTTTTCCGGACATCCTATCACCAAAAATCTGTGGATTATAGTACATGGAAAACGGCATATATGGCCATATTCCTTCTCTAGGCCTAATTTTAACCTCAAAATGCAGACGTTTACCCCTCGGGACCAACTCATGCTATTAATAAGGTCTTAACGGACCCCAATAAATATTTCGGCAAAACATCCCTCCAGACCTCCTATCACAAAAAATCTTTGTACTATATAGTACACGGAAAATGACAAATATGGTCATATTCCCGCTCTGGACCTATATTGAACCGCAAAATGCAGACGTTTTCACCTCGGGACCAACTCATGCCATTAATAAGGAATTAATAGACCCCCACAAAAACTTTCGGCAAAAAATTTGTCCGGACATACTATCACCAAAAATCTGTGGACTATAGTATACGGAAAACGGCAAATATAGCCATATTCCCGCTCTGGGCCTATTTTGAACCTCAAAATGCAGACGTTTGCCCCTCGGGACAAAATCACGCCATTAATAATGTCTTAACGGACACCCACAAAAAAGTTTGGCAAAAAATCTGTCCGGACCTCCTATCACCAAAAATCAGTGGACTATAGTACACGAAAAACTGCAAATATGGCCATAATCCCGCTCTAGGCCTAGTTTGAACTTCAAAATGATGATGCTTGCCCCTCGGGACCAACTCACGCCATTATTAAGGTCTTAACAGACTCCCACAAAAAAGTTTTGCTAAAAATCCATCCGGATCTCCTACCTCAAAAAATCCGTGGACTATAGTACACGGAAAACGGCAAATATGGCCATATTCCCGCTCTGGGCCTATTTTGAAACTCAAAATGCAAATGTTTGCCTCTCGGGACCAACTCCGGCCATTAATAAGGTATTAACGGACCCCCAAAAAACTTTCGGCTAAAAATCCGTTCGGGCATCCTATCACAAAAAATTTGCGGACTTTAGTACACGGAAAACAACAAATATGGCCATATTCTTGCTCTGGGCCTATTTTTAACCTCAAAATGCTGACGTTTGCCCCTCAGGACTAACTCACGCCATTAATAAGGTCTTAACAAACCCCCACAACATTCTTCGGTAAAAAATCTGTCCGGACCTCCTATCACCAAAAATCTATGGACTATAGTACACGAAAAACTGTAATTATGGTCATATTCCCGCACTGGTCAAATTTTGAACCTCAAAATGCAGACGTTTGCCCCTCGGTACCAACTCACGCCATTAATAAGTCTTAACGGACCACCACAAAATGTTTCAGCCAAAAATTCGTCCGGACCTCCTATCACAAAAAATCTGTGGACTATAGTACACGAAAAACGGCAAATATGACCATATTCCCTCTCTAGGACAATTTTGAACCACAAAATACAGACATTTACCCCAAGGGACAAACTCACGCCATTAATAAGGTCTTAACGGACCCCCACAAAAAATTTCAGCCAAAAATCCGTCAGGACCTCCTATCACAAAAATCCGTCTGGGCCTATTTTGAACCTCAAAATGTAGACGTTTGCCCCTCGGGACAAACTCACGCCATTAATAAGGTCTTAAAGGACCCCAAAAAAATTTTCAGCCAAAAATTTGTCCAGACGTTCTATCACAAAAAATACGTGGATTATACTACACGAAAAACGGCAAATATGGCCATATTCCCGCACTGTGCCTATTTTGATCTCAAAATGCAGACGTTTTCCCCTCGGGACCAACTCACGCCATTAATAAGGTCATAATGGACCCCCACAAAATATTTCGACCAAAAATCCGTCCGGACCTCCTATTACAAAAAATCTGTGGAGTATAGTAAACAAAAAACGACAAATATGTCCAAATTCCCGCTCTTGGCTTATTTTAAACCTCAAAATGAAGACGTTTGCCCCTCAGGACCAACTCACGCCATTAATAAGGTCTCAACTGATCCACACAAAAAGTTTCAGCGAAAAATCCGTCCGGACCTCCAATCACCAAAAATCTGTGGACTATAATACATGGAAAGTGGTAAATATGGCCATATTCCAGCTCTGGGCTTATTTTTAACCTCAAAATACAGACGTTTTCCCCTCGGGACAAACGCACGTCATTAATAAGGTCTAAACGGACCCCCACAAAAAATTTTGCCAAAAATTCGTCAGGACCTCCTATCACCAAAAATCTGTGGACTATAAAGTACATAAAAATGGCAAATATGGCCATATTCCCGGTCTGGGCCTATTTTGAACCTCAAAATGCAGACATTTTTCCCTCGGGACAAACTCACACCATTAATAAGGTCTTAACGGACCCCACAAAAAAATTCAGCCAAAAATCTGTTCGAACATTCTATCACAAAAAATCCGTGGACTATAGTAGACGGAAAATAGCAAATATGGCCATATTTCCGCTCTGAGCCTATTTTTAACCTCAAAATGCAGACATTTGCCCCTCGGGACCAACTCACGCCATTAAAAAGGTCTTAACGGCCCCAAAAAAATTTCTGCAAAAAATCTGTCAAGACCTCCTATCACAGAAAATCCGTGGACTATAGTATACGAAAAATGGCAAATATGGCCATATTCTCACTCTGGGCCTATTTTGACCTCAAAATGCAGATGTTTGCCCCTCGAGACCAACTCACGCAATTAATAAGGTCTTAATGGACCACCACAAAAACTTTTGACCAAAAATCCGTCCGGACCTACTATTACAAAAAATTCGGAGACTATAGTACACGTAAAATGGCAAATATGGCCGTATTCCCGTTTTGCGCCTATTTTGAACCTCAAAATGTAGACGTTTGCTCCTCTGGACCAACTCACGCCATTAATAAGGTCATTACGGACCCCCACAAAACGCTTCGGCCAAAAATCCGTCAAGACCTCCTATTACTAAAAATCTGTGGACTATAATACACAGAAAACAACAAATATGGCCATATTCCCGCTCTGGCCTATTTTGAACCTCAAAATGCAGACGTTTTCCTCTCGTGACCAACTCACGCCATTAATAAGATCTTAACGGACCCCCACAAAATTTTTTTGCAAAAACTCCGTCCGGACCTCCTATCACCGAAAATTTGTGGACTATAGTACACGAAAAATGGAAAATATGGTCATATTCCCACTCTGGTCCTACATTGAACCTCAAAATGCAGACGTTTGCCCCTGGGGACAACCTCACGCCTTTAATAAGGTCTTAACGGACCCCCACAAAAATATTTTGCAAAAATTCCGTCCAGACCTCCTATCACCGAAAATCTGTGGACTATAGTTCACGGAAAACGGAAAATATGGCCATATTCCCTCTCTGGGCCTATTTTTAACCTCAAAATACAGACGTTTGCCCCTCGGGACAAACTCACGCCATTAATTAGGTCTTAACGGACCCCACAAAAAATTTCGGCCAAAAATCTGTAGGGTCCTCCTATCACCAAAAATCCGTGGACTATAAAGTACACGAAAAACTACAAATATGGCTATATTCCCGGTCTGGGCCTATTTTGAACCTCAAAATGCAGACGTTTATCCCTCGGGACAAACTCACGCCATTCAAAAGGTCTTAACGGACCCCACAAAAAATTTCAGCCAAATATCTGTCCGGACATCCTATCACAAAAAATTCGTGGACTATAGTACACGAAAAATGGCAAATATGACCATATTCCCGCTCTGGGCCTATTTTGAACCTCAAAATGCAGACGTTTGCCCTCGGGACCAACTCACGCCATTAAAAAGGTTTTAACAGACCCCCAAAAAAAATTTCAGCCAAAAATTCGTCAAAACCTCCTATCACCAAAAATCCGTCAAGACCTCCCATCACCAAAAATCCGTGGACTATAGTACACGTAAAACGGCAAATGTGGCCATATTCACACTCTAGGCCTATTTTGAACCTCAAAATGCAGACGTTTGCCCTGGAACTTACTCTCGCCATTAAAAAGGTCTTAACGATCCCCACTAAAAATTTTGGCCAAAAATCCGTGGACTATAGTACACGAAAAATGGAAAATATGGCCATATTCCCGTTCTGGGCCTATTTTGAACTCAAAATGCAGACGTTTTCCGCTCAGGACCAACACACGCCTGTAATAAGGTCTTAACTGACCACCAAAAAACATTTCAGCCAAAAATCCGTCCGGACCTCCAATCACCAAAAATCCGTGGACTACAGTACACGGAAAAAGGAAAATATGGCCAAATTCCCGCTCTGGGCTATTTTTAACCTCAAAATGCAGTCGTTTTCCCATTGGGACCAACTCACGCCATTAATAATGTCTTAACGGAAGCCCACAAAAAATTTGGGCCAAAATTCCATCCGGACCTCCTATCACATAAAATCCATGGACTATAGTACACGGAAAATGGCAAATATGGCCATATTCCCGCTCTGGCCTATTTTGAACCTCAAAATGCAATCGTTATCCCCTCGGGACAAATTCACGCCATTAATAATGTCTTAACAGAACACCACAAAAAATTTGGGCCAAAATTCCGTCCAGACCTTCTATCACAAAAAATCCGTCAACTATAGTACACGCAAAACGGAAAATATGGCCATATTTCTGCTCTAGGCCTATTTTGAAGCTCAAAATGCAGACGTTTGCCCCTCAGGACAACCTCACGCCATTAATAAGTTTTTAACAGACCTCCATAAAAACTTTCGGCAAATAATCTGTCCGGACCTCCTATGACAAAAAATATGTGCACTATAGTATACGGAAAGTGGCAAATATGGCCATATTCCCCCTCTGGGCCTATTTTGAACCTAATAATGCAGACGTTTGCCCCTCGAGACCAACTCACGGCAATAATATGGTCTTAACGGACCCCCACAAAAAGGTTTGGCCAAAAATCGGTCCGGATCTCCTATCACAAAAATATCCGTGAACTATAGTACACGGAAAATGGCAAATATGGCCATATACCCGCTATGGGCCTATTTTGAACCTCAAAATTCAGACGTTTGCCCCTCGGGACCATCTCAGGCAATTAATAAGGTCTTAACGGACCCGAAAAAAAATTTTGGCCAAAAATCCTTCTGGACCTTTTATCACCAAAAATCTGTGGACTATAGTACACGGAAAACGTCAAATATGACTATATTCCTGCTCTGGGACTATTTTTAACCTCAAAATGCAGGCGTTTACCCCTCTAGACCAACTCACGCCATTAAAAGATCTTAAACGACCCCCACAAAAAATTTCGACCAAAAATCAATTCGGACCTCGTATCACAAAATTTGTGAACTATAGTACATATAAAACGACAAATATGGCCATATTCCCGCTCTGGGCCTATTTTTATCCTCAAAATGCAGACGTTTGCCTCTCGGGACCAACTCACGCCATTAATAAGGTCTTTACGGCCCCCCACGAAATATTTCTGCAAAAAATCCGTCCGGACCTCCTATCACCAAATTTTCGTGCACTATATAGTACATGAAAAATGAAAAATAAGGCCATATTCCCGCTCTAGGCCTATTTAGAACCTCAAAATGTAGATGTTTACCCCTCGGGACCAACTCACGCCATTAATAAGGTCTTAACGGACCACCACAAAAATGTTCGGCCAAAATTCCCTCCGGACATCCTATCAAGAAAAATCTATGGACTATAGTACACGGAAAACGATAATTATGGCCATATCCCTGCTCTGGGCCTATTTTAAACCTCAAAATGCAGACGTTTGCTCCTCGGGACCAACTCCCGCCATTAATAAGGTCTTAACGGACCCCCACAAAAAAGTTTGGCCGAAAATCAGTTCGGACTTTCTATTACAAAAAAATTGTGGACTATAATACACGGAAAGCGGTAAATATGGAAATATTTCGGCTCTGGGCCTATTTTGAATCTCAAAGTGCAGATGTTTGCCCCTCGAGACAAACTCACGCCACTAATAAGGTCTTAACGGACCCCCACAAAAAATTTGGACCAAAAATCTATCCCGACCTCCTATCACAAAAAATCTGTGGACTATAGTACACGGAAAACGACAAATATGGCCATATTCCTGATCTGGGCCTATTTTGAACCTCAAAATGCAGACGTTTTCTCCTCGGGACCTACTAACGTCATTAATAAGGTCTTAAATGACCCCCATAAAACATTTCAGCCAAAAATCCGTCCGGACCTCCTATCATAAAAAATACATGGACTAGTACACGGAAAACGGCAAATATGGTCATATTCCCGCTCTGGACCTATTTTGAATCTCAAAATGCAGACGTTTGCCCCTCGGGAGCAACTCACGCAACTAATAAGGTCTGAACTCACCCCCACAAAAACTTTTGGCCAAAAATCCGTCCGAACCTCCTATCACATAACATACATGGACTATAGCACACGGAAAACGGCAAATATGGCTATATTCCCGCTCTGGGCCTATTTTGAGCCTCAAAATACAAACGTTTTCCCCTCGGGACCAACTCACGCCATTAATAAGGTCGTAACGGACCCTCACAAAAACGTTTGGCCAAAAATTAGTCCGGACCTCCTATCACTAAAAATCTGTAGACTATAATACACGAAAAACGGCAAATATGGCCATATTCCCGCTATGACCTATTTTGAACCTTAAAATGCAGACGTTTTCCCCTCATGATCAACTCACTCCATTAATAAGATATTAACGGACCCCACAAAAAAGTTTTCAAAAAATCCGTCCAGACCTCCTATCACCGAAAATTCGTGGACTAAAGTACATGAAAAACGGCAAATATTGCAATATTCCCGCTCTGAGCCTACTTTGAACCTCAAAATGCAGATGTTTGCCACTCGGGACAACCTCAAGCCATTAATAAGGTCTGAACAGACCCCTACATACAATTTCGGCAAAAATTTCGTCCGGACTTCCTATCACCTAAAATCCGTGGACTATAGTAAACGGAAAACGGAAAATTTGGCCATATTCCCGCTCTGGGCCTATTTTGAACATCAAAATGCAGAAGTTTACCCCTCGAGACCAACTCACGCCATTAATAAGGTCTTAACGGACCACCACAAAAAATATTGGCCAAAAATCAGTCCAGACCTTCTATCACCAAAAATCCGTGGACTATAGTACATGAAAAACAGCAAATATGGCCATATTCCCGCTCTTGACCTATTTTGAATCACAAAATGCAGACGTTTGCCTCTCGGGACAAACTCATGCCATTAATAAGGTCTTAACAGACTTCCTCAAAAATGTTCGACCAAAAATCCGTCCACACCTCCTATCACCAAAATACTGTAGACAATAGACACGGAAAATGGTAAATATGTCTATATTCCCTCTCTGGGCCTATTTAGAACCACAAAATGTAGACGTTTACCCCTCGGGGCCTACTCACGCCATTAATAAGGTCTTAATGGACCCCCACTAAATATTTCGGCCAAATATCCGTCCGGACCTCCTATCACAAAAAATTCTTGGACTATAGTACATGGAAAACGGCAAATATGGCCATATTCCCGCTCTAGGCCTATTTTGTTATTCAAAATGCAGGCGTTTGCCCTCGGGACTAACGCTCGCCATTAAAAAGGTCTTAACGATCCCCACTAAAAATTTTGGCCAAAAATCCGTGGACTATAGTACACAAAAAATGGAAAATATGGCCATATTACCGTTCTGGGCCTATTTTGAACCTCAAAATGTAGACGTTTTCCACTCAGGACCAACACACGCCTATAATAAGGTCTTAACTAACCACCAAAACAAATTTCAGCCAAAAATCCGTCCGGACCTTCAATCACCAAAGATTGGTGGACTACAGTACACGGAAAAAGGAAAATATGGCCATATTTCCGCTCTGGGCGTATTTTAAACTTCAAAATACAGACGTTTGCCCTCGGGACAAACTCACGCCATTGATAAGGTTTTAACAGACCCACACAAAAATTTTCGACAAAAAATCTGTGGACTATTGAACACGGAAATGGTAAATATGGCCATATTCTCGCTCTCGCCTATTTTGAACCTCAAAATTTAGAAGTTTTACCCTCGGGACCAACTCATGCCATTAATAAGGTCTTAACGGTCCACCACAAAAAATTTTGGCCAAAAATCTGTCCAGACCTCCTATCACCAAAAATATGTGGACTATATTACACAGAAAATGACAAATATGGTCATATTACCGCTCTAGGCCTATTTTTAACCTCAAAATGCTAACGTTTGCCCCTCGGTACCAACTCATCTCTTTATTAAGGTCTTAACGGACCCCCACAAAAAATTTCGGCCAAAAACCAGTCCGGACCTCCTATCACCATAAATCTGTGGACTATAGTATACGGAAAATGGCATATATGGCTATATTCCCGCTCTGGGCCTATTTTGAACCTCTAAAAGCAGATGGTTTCCCCTCGGGACCAACTCAAGCCATTTAAATGGTCTTAACAGACCCCCACAAAAAACTTCGGCCAAAAATCAGTGCGGACCTCTTATCACCAAAAATCTGTGGACTATAGTACATAAATGGAAAATATGACCATTTTCCCATTTTGGACCCATTTAGAACCTCAAAATACAGACGTTTTCCCCTCGGAACCAACTCACGCCATTAATAAGGTCTTTACAGACCCCCACAAAATATTTTGGCCAAAAATCCGTCCGGACCTCCTATCACAAAAAATATGTGGACTATAGTACACGGAAAACGGAAAATATGGCCATATTCCAGCTCTTGCCTATTTTGAACCTCAAAATTTAGACGTTTGTCCCTCTGGATCAACACACGTCATTAATAAGGTCTTAACAGACCCCAGCAAAAACTTTTGGCAAAAAATCTGTGGACTATAGTACACGGAAAATGGCAAATATGGCATATTCCCACTCTGGCCTATTTTGCACCTCAAAATGTAGACGTTTGCCCTTCGGGAACAACTCACGCCATTAATAAGGTCTTAACGGACCCCACAAAAAATTTTGGTCAAAAATCCATCAAGACCTCCTATCACCAAAAATCCGTGGACTATATATAGTACACGTAAAATGGCAAATATGGCCATATTCCCTCTCTGGTCCTATTTTGAACCTCAAAATGCAGACGTTTGCCCCTCGGGACAAACTCACGCCATAAATAAGGTCTTAACGGACCCCCACAAAAATTTTCGGCCAAAAATCAGTGCGGACCTCTTATCACCAAAAATTTGTGAAATATAGTACACGGAAAATTGCAAATATGGCTATATTCCTACTCTGGGCCTCATTTGAACCTCAAAATGCAGACGATTGCCCCTCGGGACCAACTCACGCCAATAATAAGGTCTTAACAAACCCCTACAAAACATTTCGGCTAAAAATCCATCCGGACCTCCTATCACCAAAAATCAGTGGACTATAGTACACGGAATATGGCAAATCTGGTAATATTCTCGCTCTGGGCATATTTTAAACCTCAAAATGCAGTCGTTTGCCCCTTGTGACCAACTTACGCCATTAATAAAGTCTTAACGGACCCCCACAAAAACTTTAGGCCAAAAATCCGTCAAGACCTCCTATTATAAAAATCCGTGGACTATATTACACGGAATATGGAAAATATGGCCATATGCCCGCTCTGGGCCTATTTTGAACCTTAAAATGCAGACGTTTGCCCCTCGCGACCAACTCACGCCATTAATAAGGTCTAACAGACCCCACAAAATATTTCGGCAAAAAATACGTCCGGACCTCCTATCACAAAAAATTCGTGGACAATAGAACATAGAAAACTACAAATATGGCCATATTCCCGCTCTGGACTATTTTTAACCTCAAAATGTAGACGTTTCTCTTCGGGACCAACTCACGCCATTAATAAGGTCATAACGGACCTCCACAAAAACATTCGGCAAAAAATCCGTCCGGACCTCCTATCACAAAAATTCGTGGACTACAGTACACGAAAAATGGTAGATATGGTCATATTCCTGCATAAGGCCTATTTTGAACCTCAAAATGCAGATGTTTGCCTCTCGGGACCAACTCGCGCCATTAATAAGGTCTTAACGGACCCCCACAAAATATTTCAGCAAAAAATCCGTCCAGACCTTTTATCACCCAAAATTCATGGACTATAGTACACAGAAAACGGCAAATAGGGCCAAATTCCTGCTCAAGGCCTATTTTGAACCTCTAAATGCAGACGTTTTCCCATCGAGACCAACTCACGCAATTAATAAGGTCTTAACGGACCCCCACAAAATATTTTGGCAAAAAATCCGTTCGGACCTCCTATCACCAAAAATCTATGGACTATAAGTACATAAAAAATGGCAAATATGGCCATATTCCCACTCTTGGCCTATTTTGAACCTCAAAATGCAGACGTTTGCACCTTGGGACCAACTCACGCCATAAATAAGATCTTAACGGACCCCCACAAAAACTTTCGGCCAAAAATCTGTCCGGACCTCCATCATAAAAAATATGTGGACTATAGTACACGAAAAACGGTACATATGGCAAATTCTCGCTCTGGACCTATCTTGATCCTCAAAATGCAGACTTTGCTCCTCTGGAACAACTCACGCAATTAATAAGGTCTTAACGGACCCCCATGAAAATTTAAGAAAAAAATCCGTCCGGACCTACTATCAACAAAAATATGTGGACTATAATACACGAAAAACGGCAAATATGGCCAAATTCCCGCTCTCGACCTCTTTTGATCTCAAAATGAAGACGTTTAATCCTCGGGACGAGCACACCCCATTAATAAGGTTTTAACGGACCCCCACAAAAAAATTCAGCCAAAAATCCGTCCGGACCTCCTATAACAAAAAATATATGGCTTATACTACACGTAAAACGACAAATATGGCCATATTCCAGCTCTGGACCTCTTTTGAACCTCAAAATGCAGGCGTTTTCCCCGAGGACAAACTCACCCCATTAATAAGGTCTTAAAGGAGCCCCACAAAAAATTTCGGCCAAA
>JAGDQO010002181.1:0-28178 GCA_018342035.1 Solanum appendiculatum | reverse complement strand
CAACAAGATCACAAGGCCAATATTTTATGTAAGATGCAAATAGGACAATTTCTATAGACCTTCCTAGCAACAATATATGCACCAATAGGAGTAGACACCTTATATGACTCACGCAACAAGTCGGGCTCGTCTTCCTCTTGTATTAGGCATGATCTAGCATAACAAAGAACAACCGTTAGGGAAGAACTTAATTCAACTCTACATGTGTCCATTTCATCATCATTTCAGTAATTACATAACCATCCGACTCATAGGACGTACCTTGGACCTTCCCTTTCCTAAGAATTCTATAAATGGGCATTTTATCAAACACAAGGTGGGCAATTGTTCATGTAAATGAAATCATGTATTTCAAGAATACTAAGTCCAACCAATTCCAAAATCCATATAAATCAGCCCACCAACAACATACATATATATATCAACCTTCATAATTTGATCATGGAAGCATGTAAACCATAAACATCACATAATAATTCCATTTCATGATAATATGCAAAATGGACCATAATAGGGTGGGTAGTAGTAATTCCATAATTCAAGAGTTCATAAATAATCATAAGGACCCATAAACTTGAAGTAGAAATAGAGGATAAATGGTTGGACTTGTGGAAAGGAAGGTTTCCACAATCAAACCCACATACCTCAACTTTGGAGAATCCTTGATGAAGATTGGAATGGAGAATCGAAGCTTGAGATTGAGTCTTGAATCCGGAATTAGAGCTTGAGATGTTTGAATTTGGTTGAAGATCTTGGTGGAATTTTTGGAGAGGGCTTAGAGAGTGTTTTTGGAGTTAAGAAAAATGACTAAGTATGGGACATATCCCCTTTTTATAAAAAAAAACGTCTCCAACCCGCCTAAAAAATAGCTCACTGGAAATTGCAAATCTGCACAGACAGGTTTTACGAAAATGGTCATAACTCCCTCATCCTAACTCGGACTAAGGTGAAACCAAGTGCGTTGGAAAGCTAACTCAAAGAGCTTTAATTTAATAGTTTGCAGCCCTTCCAGTTCCTTGTGTGCTAAGAGATATGCCCCTTTAAAGTTGACCCTCCGAATCGCAATTTTTGCGATTTTTGAATTTTGATACGGTTGCTCTAAAATTCGGGTTAGACCCATTTCCCACTCAATTTGACCCCACAAATAAGAATATGAAGTCGAATTTCCGAAATCATGCACGGATTTTGAGATATATGGAAATTACAATTATAGGTGTTTCCGAAGCACATTTTCGGGCATTTTTGGGGTCGTTTCAACAGCTTCATCATTTCCTTGTACAATGCAGCTCTCTCATATACTTTCAAACAAAATTCATCCATTTCATTTATCTGCTCAATCCGCATGTTCACTGCTTCACTCCAACTCAAGTTTAACTTCTTCAATACCCAAAGTGCCTTATGCTCCAACTCTACAGGCAAATGACATGCCTTTTCAAACACTGACTGATATGGTGACATACCAATGGGTGTTTTGAAAGCTGTCTGGTATGCCCATAAAGCATCATCTAACTTCTTTGCCCAATCCATTCTATTGGCATTTACTGGCTTTGCCAATATTGATTTTATTTCCCTGTTTGATATTTCCACTTGGCCACTTGTCTGCGGATGATAAGGTGTCACCACTTTGTGCTGTTCCACTCTGTATTTGGCCAAGAGTGTGCTGAACACTTTATTACAGAAGTGTGATCCTCCATCACTAATGATATTTCTCAGCATACCAAACCTTGAGAAAATGCTTTTTTTCAGAAATCCTGCAACACTTTTACCATCATTCTCTGCCAAGGCCATAGCCCCAACTCATTTGGAGACATAATCAACAACCACCAATATGTACCTTTGCCTGAATGAGCTCACAAATGGTCCCATGAAGTCAATCCCCCAGACATCAAATAATTCAACCTCCAAGATATGAGTCATAGGGAGTTTATGACGACGGGAGATAGCTCCTTGCCTTTGAAACACATCACACCCTTTTACCAAGTCGACAACATCCTGTGAATTGTAGGCCAATAGTATCCACTTTGGAACACTTTGTGGGCAGTGTGGGCAGTGTGGGCACCCCTTGGTGTCCCCTAATGGGAGATGAAGGACATGCCTCTAGAATACTTAACATTCCAGCTTCAGGCAGACATCGCTTGATGATGTTGTCACCGCAAACCCTGTACAAGTAAGGTTCATCCCAAAAGTACTTATCAACATCATGCAGAAACTTCTTTCTTTGTTGAAAAGTTAAACCATCCGGCATCAATTCACTGACAAGGTAATTGGGAAAGTCAGCAAACCAAAGAATGAGATCAAGAGTAGGGGCTAATACCTGTGCATCCGGGAACGAGTCATCAATGTCTAACTCAGCTTCTACTTTCTTCTCTGCCTCCAGTCTAGACAAGTGATCAGCCACTTGATTTTCACAACCTCTTCTGTCATTGACTTCGAAGTCAAATTCTTGTAGAACCAGCACCCATCTTATCAATCTTGGCTTCGCATCTTTCTTCGCCATCAAGCATCGCAGGGCTGCATGGTCGGTGTAAACTATCACTTTAGTTCCCAGTAAGTAAGCTCTGAATTTCTCAAAACCATATACTACTGCGAGCAGTTCTTGCTCGGTGACAGTGTAATTTCTTTGCGCTTCATTCAGCGCCTTGCTTGTATAATAGATTGGGTGAAAGATATTATTTCTCTTCTATCCTAACACAACCCCTAAAGCAACACCACTTGCATCGCACATCACTTCAAATGGTTCCGACCAATCTGGACTAATAATCACTGAGGATGAGATCAATTTAGCCTTCAAACTCTCAAAAGCTTTAGTACATGCCTCATCAAAAGTGAACTTCATCTCCTTTTCTAACAGCTTACACAAAGGGTGTGCAATTTTAGAAAAATCTTTGATGAATCACTGATAAAAACCTGCATGACCTAAGAAGCTTCGAACCCCTTTTACTGAGATAGGTGGGGGCAGCTTTTCGATTACTTCAATTTAGCCTTGTCCACCTCCAATCCTTTCTCAGACACTTTATGGCCTAGGACTATCCTTTCCTTGACCATGAAGTGGCATTTCTCCTAATTTAGCACCATTTTGCTTCTTCACATCTCTGTAATGCCCTGCTAAGATTGAACAAACAATCATCAAAAGTATCACCTACTACAAAGAAATCATCTATGAATACCTCTAGAGTGTCCTCAACCATATCCGAAAAGATAGACATCATACACCTTTGAAAAGTTGCAAGTGTGTTACACAATCCAAATAGCATACGTTTGAACACAAATATTCCATAAGGACATGTAAATGTGGTCTTCTCCTAATCTTCTGGTGCAATTGATATCTGGTTATACCCAAAGTATCCGTCTAAGAAACAGTACCACCCTTTACCTACCAGCCTATCTAACATCTAGTCCATGAAAGGCATTGGGAAATGGTCTTTCAAAGTCCATTTGTTTAATTTCCTATAATCCACGCACACTCGTCAACCTCTAACTGGCCTTTGCGGAATCAGCTCATTCTTTGCGTTTGCCACCACTGTCATTCCACCCTCTTTGGACACACACTGCACTGGGCTAACCCAATGACTATCAGAAATGGGGTACACTACCCCTGCAACCAACCACTTGATAATTTCTTTCTTGACCATCTCTTGCATTGGTGGATTCAGCCTCCTTTGGTGTTCTATACTCGGGCTGCAATCTTCCTCCAGGTGAATTTTATGGGTGTAAATACCTGGAAGTATCCCAATGATATAAGCAATGGTCCACCCAACTGCTTTCTTGAACTTCTTTAACACTCGCACCACTGCTTGCACCTACTCGTCATTAAGATCTACAGCCAAAATAACCGGCAACATGTTATTTTTGCCTAAAACTACATGCCTCAAATGAGCCGGTAACTATTTCAACTCAAGCACATGCGGTTCCTCAATAGATGGTTTCGCTGGAGGATTTGGTATGTTCTTCAAGTCCATGTCTAACTTCTTCGGTGAATATGAGTGGGATCACATGCCATGCAGTGCATTTAAAGTCTTCATATAATCAGCTCGAAAGACTTCATCAAAGTTCATTATCACTGCAGTCAATATTTCGACAGTAAATCTTTCTTTTATAGAGGCCTTAATTTCTCCCTCTTCAACTATATTAATCACATACACCACACCCATATCTTGTGTTTTTTTTATCGATTTGCACAACTTGAATTTCACCTCTTCATTATTCAATCAAAATTTCAGCTCACCTCTTTCCACATCAACTAGAGCTTTACCTGTAGCCAGAAATGGCCTTCCTAAAATTATGGGAACCTTGAAGTCCACTTCACAATCCAAAATTACAAAGTCAGCTGGAAAGATGAAACTTTCTACTTTCACAAGCACATCACACAAAATACCCACAAGCCTCTTCACCGTTCTATCGGCCATCATCAATCTCATCGCGGTGGATTTTGGAGTTCCCAATCCCAGTTGCTTGTATATGTCCAGCGGCATAAGATTAATGCTAGCCCCCAGATCGCATAAAGCCTTTGTGAACTCGAAGGTGCCAATGGTACATGGTATCGTGAATGCACCTGGGTCTTCTTTCTTTTGCACCGAGGACCTTGTAGTAATAGCACTACAGTGGTGAGCATTATCTACCAATTCAAAACTTGCAGCTCTCTTCTTCGTTACTAAGTCCTTCATGAACTTAACATACCCTGGCATCTGTTCCAGAGCTTCCACAAGTGAAATGTTGACTGATAATTGCCGAAGCATGGATATGAATTTCAAAAATTTTCCATCTTCGGCTTTCTTCTTGAGCCTTTGAGGAAATGGAGGAGGAGGTCTAGGTATCTGTTGTAATGGCAAAGTTGCTTCTACTACCACTTCTTTTGCCTTTGAAGGCTTCTTCATCTCGTTAACTCTCTTTGAATCGTTAGCCATTTCAGCATCAACCTCCGCTTCCTCATCTCTCTCTATACTTTCTTCTTGCTCAATACTCGCAGGTTTTGGTTCATGAAGTGATTTACCACTCCTGGTAGTGATTGCCATGCAGTGTGCACCCTTCTTTGGATTCTGAATGGTATCACTAGGTAGTGTTCCATTCTTTCGCTGGTTTAGTGAGGCTGACAACTGCCTAACTGCTACTCCAACTGCTTGATAGATGTTGAGTGTGAGTCAACGATATGACTCATACTCGAAAAATCAGTCTTCAACTCTTTCACCCCTACATCTGTAGATTCAACCTTTTGGGGGACCTTAGCTAACATGTTCTCCATCCTAGAACCGCTAGAACTCCTACCTGCTCGATCTCTATTACCAGGAGGTATATACACACCACTTCGTTAATTTCTATATCCCTCTTTGTTCTGCCAGTTTTCTTGATCTCGGTTACCTGGTCTATCATACTGCCTATCTCTTTGATAGTTCTGACCTTGATTTCCATAATTATATCATTGGTTGTCCGAGTTATAATTCGAAAACCCCCCTGATTGTTCAAATATTTGGCTTCTTCATCAAAATCAGTATTGTGGTCATCATACCTATTAGCAGTACCAATAACATTTACCTTTTCATGTCAAGCAGTGAGATGTTTCATGATGAGGTCCATCTGGGTTTTCAAGTGATTCATGTCTTGATCTCATTCTTTCTCTCTCTTTCTCTGTTCAGCTGAAAGTTCAAAGGTGAACCCAAGATCTCCAATCTCTGCATCCCTTGTGTGCCAAGATCTGTTGTTCTGTGACACTTCATTCATAATAGTCACAATCTCAGGGAATGGTTTTCTCATGAATGATCCACCGCATACTGCATCCACAACTGGTTTAGTCACAAAATTTAATGACCTGTAAAATGCAGTTTCAAGTGTCTATCAGTGAGGCCATGATTTGGAAACTTCTTTAGCTTTTGACTAAACCTCCACCATGTGTCATGCATTGCTTCACCTGGTAGTTGCTTATGGGCACTTATCTCGCCTTTTATTTGCAGCTCCTTCGCTTCTGGGAAGAACCTCTCCATGAAAATCTCCCTCAACTCTGCCAAGTTCGAATTGAATCGTGCGGCAACTCATTCACTCAGATTGTTGCTTCCCCAGTTAGAGACAAGGGGAACAACCTAAGTCTCATCGCAGTTTGGTTTACTCCAGGAATCTCAATTGACTTGCAAATATCAACGAAGTTTATCAAATGTTGATTAGCATCTTCACCAGCAATTCCTCTTAATAGGCCCTGCAAGTTCAACAGTTGAATCATGATGCTAGTGATGGTGAACTTTACTCCTGGAGGTAGCATTGGCAATACTATTGCTCCAGTGGCTCCAGCCCCATCTAAATTTACATCATCCTCTTCAAATACCATCTGCACCGGTTGTTGGGCTCGACCTCTTGGAGCTAGTAGTTAGTGTTGAGGAGGGGCTATCTCATCGACCCTTTCATTTTCCTCACCCACCATATTTGGGTCGTTAGCATTATACTGAGCACCTCTAGCATGGGCCTCAACATCTTGTCTCAGTCTCTGCCTCTTGGCTTCGAGTTCTTGTGTATTCACTATCTTTCTTAAAGTTTTTCTTAACTCGGGATAGTAAGGAACTAACGGTGCTCCCTTACTTCTAGTATTTGGCATGCACTAGAAAACTCACATATAAATGACACAGAGAAAAACAAGAAGTAAAATTAGGAAATACAACTACAACTAAATTAACAGCTAGTAAAATATTTCTGAATCGAAAGTTCCTGGTAGCGGCGCCAAAATTTGGTACGTCCAAACTTACACCTCAATTAAGAAGTATAAACGGTCGAAGTCAATTTATAGAACTCAACTGGAGTTGAGGTCGATCCTACAAGAAATTTATTGCAGAAATAGTCTTACTGGCGCTTTTATTTAGTTGCGATTAATATTTCCAGAAGAAAGTAACATGCGGAAAATAAATAGTGGTTGTTTGTTGTTTTAATACTAATTGTAAAGTTTAATATCACAGTTAACCAAAGTAACAGTATTCTAAGGTTTTAACAATTGATAAATGTGACTAGAATTGTGTTCCCCGTAACATTCACTTTGCTTTTGAAATCTATACGAATGACTACCTCTTGTTTACGTGTTATGTTCTCAGCAAATTAAGTACATCTAAACGCTTTTCAGCCCTATTAGATGATTTCCACTCTTTTCTTCTCAGTCTTAGAGTGCTTCGGATCTTACCCTTGCTTATTTAATGGTACAGTTATCTTCTCTCGAACTCTAATATTTTACACCAATTTTACAGAGTTTGCTTCTACTTTGTCCTAATCATCATTTTTCTCTCAAACAAATAATGAATACAGGCGACCTATAATGTGTGCACTCATTAGAGAGCAATTATTCCAAAAGCAGAAACAACATAAGCAGTTAACAAGTTGGCATTATTCGTATTAGGATCCATAGCTAAATTTTTGTCATGGTTCCCATAACCCTAGTTGTGGTATTTAGCCGCTCATTAATCCAAAAAACAAAGCATAAAGCATTATTGAAGGCATAATGGAATAAACTTACAAGAGTAGAAATCCAAAAGGTTCTTGATTATCAATGCTAAAACAGGAATACGAAGTCTTGATCCAAAATACCAATGATCAGCTATGTGTTCAAGCGTGGAAAAATAGTGTTTTCCCTCCGCTCACAATATTCAAAAATTAGACGACAATGAGATAATATCCAAAAATAAACCCTAAGTATTTTAAAATAGTCTGTGAAAAAACAAGTCATACTTGAAGTAGAACTCTCCTGTCGCACACCTTCACGACAGGGTTGACGGCTCGTCAAGTGCTAAGCGACCCGTCAAGCCCTTCGTCATCTCACACAGTCAGTGAGGGTCTTCTACTATAGCTTTTCCTTCACGATTTACTACACGGCTCGTCCAGAGCCTCGTGACTCAACACTTGGACAAAATGTTAGTATTCAACTGGAACTTCTTCATGAGTCATTGCACGACTCGTTCAATGCATCACGCCTCGTTTAGGTTGTCGCAGCTTTAAGTCTACCTGAGCAAAGTTTCAAAGCTTCACTGTTTCTTTTCCATGAGCCATCAGACGATTCATTGACATGATAACGGTCCGCTTGATGCTCCGTGATGCTTACTTCAGTTCACTTTACATCATTTCTTCTATCTTCCGCACCCAAGTGTTTTACCCGTACAAACTCAAAGAAAACATCATATCCATATAAACACACTTGATTTCTCACATTAATCCTTAGTTTTAAAGTCAACTGTGCCATAAGTTCACGGCACATCAACGAGTCTTTTCTTTTATAGCCTTGATTCAAGTGTACTGCAATTGTTATGTGAGGAGTTAAGGAGTTGTTAAATGCCTGAAATAACAGGGGCATAATGACAAACTCCATAGTGCAGACTGTTATACGAAGAGATTGAATTAATTCTTATTGAAATTAGTAAATATCTACAGTAACAGAGAAATAATAGCTAATTTCACTTATATGTATATTGAAGTAGTGCCGCTTCAAGCAAGATCTAAAGGGTTGATCTTGTAATTATTCATGAAACCAGGACGAGTACATGACCATGAACGTGCTAAAGCAAATATTGAATTTTCTAACCTACAAATAATATTATGTGCGCGACATTTTCGATTTTGACACATGAAATTGTGGTATAAATCTTTTAAGATATCAATAACTTCGACAGAACTTTAAAGTGCTTATACTAACAGAAAGTTTAAATCTATTATAAAATATTCTCTGATATGCATAATATTATGACAAAATATTACAAACTAATAGGGGATTGTTGGATATTTTGTAATATATAGTTGTCTTAAATTCAATAAACACATTTGTTCATGAAAGAACATGATTATTATGAAAAGTCATATATTCATGAAAGAACATGACTAATATGAAAAATCATCTCTTAAGTTCTATAATTATAAGGAGGACTGTATGTGTGGCTGATAGAAATGTAGGTATATATACAAGGAATTTGTTGTATCCTGAAAAAAATTACTTGTATTTTTCTCAGTATGTGTATGGACTTCACGCTTCAGTCAACTATTGTTCGTTCAAAATAATGACAAGCAAAGTGGACCTACGGAACCTGCTAGGTACTACGCCTTGTCTTCATCTAATAGATATTTTTTCTTCTCTACTTTATTGTACTGTATAAATCTTTTGAGATCTTCTTTAATAAAATAAAAATCTTCTTAGGTCCACAGAAAAAAATATAGAAAAAGACAATGGAGTAGGTGCAACATAAATAATGGAGCTTTTGTTTAATGTACGACAGACATAGCACTGACAACATAAATATAGGTAAATATGGCTGATCATGTAACAACAAATCAGATTAAAGTTGCCTCACTTGTATATACAACATAATTTTAAATATTTCAAAAAATAATTAAATGGTAATTTTATCAAACGTGAACTTTATTTTAAAGAGATAAAAAGATAACAATATTTTAATATAAAATTTCATATATTTAATAATATTTTAATTTTAATTTTTCATTTCCTCTTTAATAAGATATTTTCAGCTTAAATTTTTTTTTTTTTTTTTTTGTGTTTAGTCAAACACTTTCACGTGATAGATAGAGAAATGATGCAGACCTTACGTGAACTCTAATTGCAAGGAGTGGACCAAATTGGACAAAGAGTTAATGCTAGTAGACCACATATTGGACGAACCACATAATAATATTATTTGAGTAAATAAAATATATCTTAATTATTATGGATGAATAAAAATGAATATCAGTAGAGAGCTACAATCAAACAATAATATCTCCTTTAATTATAATATAAATGAACTTTTAGCGTTTTTTAATGAACATATTTATAAATTATGTAAATTAAATTAAAATATGCTCAGTTAATAGTAAAGTTCAAAAATATCTCTGTCGTCAATAGTTTACTCTAAATAATGAGTCAAAAATATATTTTTCTTAGTAAAATATTACAAGTTTTTCTTTTTAAATATATTCTATTCTTGATAAAAATAATATTATTAAATAACTCAATTTCTTGTTTCTTTTCTTTTAAAGCCGCTTTTACTAATAAATAAGTAGGAAATAATTTTTTTCTTCTTAATTTTATTTTAGCAATTAAAAATAAAATAACTTCATGTATCTTTTTAGTTGGTAATATTATTTACGTGGAAAAAGGATATTTTAATCCATTAAATAACTAATGACATTTTTTACCAAACTATTGACGGTAAAAGAAATTTTAAAAAAATGATATTAACAAATTAGTTTTGGTACGAAATAAAGTTAAAATGGTAGTAGATACTAGATCCCAATCCCCATACTGGACAAACAAGAGTCATGAGAGTAAAAAAATTGAGCCAAAAATTCAAAAGGGCAACAAAAATTACTTTAAAATTAAAAAGGCAACATTTAAACGGAATGAAAAATACTGTTAAAATTAGGACGGAAATGTGCATGGCCCATGCGCCTTATAAGATACAAGGGGGACAAAGACTTACAAGTCTCTTACACCTCTGCGGCTTACAAGGCGCATTTGGCCATGCGTCTTTCTCTTAATATATATAAAAAATTTACTATAGTAAGAGTAGCTTTTTTACTTTAAATTATAAGTATCACTAATTAGCTTGGAAATGGAAAAGAAAACGAGTTGCTTGGCAGAAAGGGTTAAAAAACGG
This sequence comes from Solanum appendiculatum, assembly GCA_018342035.1. Classification (NCBI taxonomy): domain Eukaryota; kingdom Viridiplantae; phylum Streptophyta; class Magnoliopsida; order Solanales; family Solanaceae; genus Solanum; species Solanum appendiculatum. The sequence goes on along the minus strand of JAGDQO010002181.1, from coordinate 17,577 downwards.
TAAATTTTTTCTTTTCTTCTTATATATTAAGAGAAAGGCGCAAGGCCCAATAAGCCTCGTAAGGCGCAGGGGTGTCAGAGACTTGTATGTCTTTGTCCCCCTCGCGCTTTACAAGGCGGATTGGGCTCTACGCCTTTCCGTCCTAATTTTAATAGCGTTTTTCATTTCGTTTAAATGTTACTTTTTTAGTTTCAAAGTAATATTTTGTTGCTTTTTTGAAATTTTGGCTCAATTTTTTTACCTTTTTGGCTCCAAACTCAGACAAACAACGTGCTACCACAAAATTATTTCCTCCTTCACGGGTAAAACAAGTAAATTTGGATATTTATTTGTATTATTATAGTGGACAAATCAAACTATTATTTTTTCTGTTCATTATTTTAAAAACAAACTTTTCTTTGTTATTATATTTTTTACATATCAAGAAAAAAAATATTATTATTTATATTATATACTTAACACTAATTATGTATTCCTTAAGTTATTTTTTAAGATTGAACTCATATCAATGAATATAAGTATTATTAGGGGTGTTCACGGTTTGGATAAAAATCGATTCAAATGGAAAAATCGATCAAATCGATTTTGTTTGGGTTTGAGTTTGGTTTGGTTTTAGATTTTTAAAAATTGATAATATTTGGTTTGATTTTGATTTGTTTAAAAAAATTGAAGAAATAACCAAACTGATAAATTATATACATATATTTTATTAATATACATGCATAATATATTATTTTTATAAACAATTTTAAATATCTTATACTATATGTTTTTATCAAAATTTATTTATAATTTATTTACGAAAGCAAAAACGTCTGAGATGAGAACATTTATCTTATTGGTTTCATTTATATGAATGTCTATGATAACTTTTGGTGGGACTAAGTAGGCGTTTGGCCATGCGATACCATATCACGATATGAAATCGTGAGATGGAATAAGCATTTGGACATGCGATTTCATGCTTATACCATCTCATGATTGCATATCATGAGATGGAATCCCATATTCTCCAAAAATCATGATTTGGAATTCCATATCATGATTTGAAATTTTGTAAATACAAAAATTGACCCACAAGTTTATATTTTATTAAAACAACCCCACATTTATATCTACTAACCATTTATTTCATATGTAAATAAAATTTATAATCACATGATTACTTTTTAAAATTTATTATTCTCACCAACATAAAATTTATTATTACTTTAAATTTTGGTAAATATAAATGATAAAGTAGGAATTGATTTGGTGAATATAAATAAGAACGGATCGAGAAATGCAAATTCAACGTGAGGAGATTGTCCGTACTATGTGGGAGGATTATATTAAAGACTAGTATACTACACTTTATGTTCAATTTTTTTTTGAATTAAAGTTTGATTTATTAAAGTTAGATGAAACAATTACTTAAGTGGAGAATAAATAGCTTAGTAATAATTTATTATGTAATTTTATAAATTTTTATTTATTTGTTAAGATTGAATAAACAATTGGGGCTATTTTAATAGTTTTACAACTTAAGGGATTCTTATGTCTATGAGAAAATATACAACACAAAAATTTCATATTGCATGTCCAAGCAAAACTCCAACTTCATCTCATGATTTCATATTATGATTTCATATCATGATTCCATATCGCATGGCCAAATGGGCCCTAAGTAGGCATTTGACCATGCGATACCAGTGTTTGGACATATGATTCCATGCTGATTCCATCTCATGATAGGAATGAAATTCCATATTCTCCAAAAATCATGATTTGGGAATTCCATATCATGATTTGTGATTTTTTAAATACAAAAATTGACCCACAAGTTTATATTTTGTTAAAACAACCCCACATTTAAATCTACTAACCATTTATTTCATATGTAAATAAAATTTATAATCACATCATTACTTTTTAAAATTTATTATTCTCACTAACATAAAATCTATTATTACTTTAAATTTGGTGAATATAAATGATAAAGTAGGATTTGATTTGTTGAATATAAATAAGAACTAAGGGATTAATACTTTTTTGGTTTTTCATAATTAAAAAAAACTTCTCTTTAGGCTACATATGAAAATGTTTAAAGCAATTTAATATGAAAAAGGACAAAATTGGTGATGTATGTTTGATAATCACTACTTCTAATATGCTTGATTTTAGCACGAAATTAATGCACTGAAAATGCGTAATTACACACAAGTGAAACAAGGCATGAACCATTATGATATTGACACACAAGTGAGAATTGTCATAGCTTGTTCAGTGTTACATAATTATTTGCGAGAATATTCAAGGAGCGATGCAATATTTATGGTCTATGAGCATGAAAATATAGTTGCGGATGATATTGACCAACAAATGGCTCAAAGTAACAATATTGGTTTGTCTTCTCGGTCATATGATCGAGAAATGCAAGTTCAACGTTAGGAGATTATCCGTACTATGTGAGAGGATTATATTAAAGACTAGTACACTACAATTTATGTTCTATTTTTTTTATTGAATTAAAGTTTGATCAATTAAAGTTAGATGAAACATTTACTTAAGTGGAGAACAAATAGCTTTGTAATAATTTATTATGCAATTTTATAAATTTTTGTTTATTTGGTAAAATTGAATAAACAATTGTGGTTATTTTAATAATTTTACAACTTATGAGATTCTTATGTTTATGAGAAAATATACAACACAAAAATTTCATATCGCATGTCCAGACAAAACATCAACTTCATCTCATGATTTCATATTATGATATCATATCATGATTTCATATCGTATAGTCAAACGGGCTCTAAGAATGTCACTGTCTCTTTCTTTTAGGCCAAAATAGTGAATTTTGAAGCTTTATTCATAATAAATTCAGTGATCGAAGGTTCTGTAATGTTAGTCGTTCTAACTATTTTTCATTTTGAATGAATTGTTGTCTTTTTTTCCTATTTTGAATGAATAATTTTTTTTTAGTTTTTATTTATGATTAATAATCGAATAACCGAACCAAAATCGATAACAACCAAATCGGCGTCGCATGTCGGCTTACGATCGCATCACATCTGCATCAACAACAAATTCAGGCAACTTTCTATTTTGAACACCTCATCTCTTTTTTTTGGCGCTGTGTATTTATTAATATTTTGTTTGATTTACTTTTTTAACCAATATGTAACTAAAATTTGCATTAGTTATACACTCTATGGTATATTAGAGGTATATAACATCAAAATATTGAAAATTGAATACTCATTCTAATCTATATTAATGTGGCATTTGAAGAGTAAATGATTCTCTTATCTTATAGATCTTTTTTCTTCTCTGCTTTATTGTACTATCAATTTTTTGGGTCCACTTTAATAAATAAAAAAAATCTTTTTGGGTCCTCTGAAAATACATAAATAAAAACGTGTGTACAAAAGGACATATATGTCATTTTCTTTCTTCCTCTGCATTTTGTTTCTTTATTTCTCGTAAATAATTAATAAAAATTATAAACTTCGATATTATTCCGTTTGTCATTTTTTACTTGTCAAATTTGGACTTACACACCTATTAAGAAAATATTGATTCCTATAGTGAGTTTATTATTTTATCCCTATTACTTGATAGGATCCCAAATATCTTTACTCACTACATTTTTCAAAGATATTAACTTAATGTTAATAAATTAAGGGTATAATAGATTAAAATTTTTGTTTTTTTTTATTGGTCAAAAATGACAAATAAAAAGAAAAAATTAGACAAATAAAAAGAGACTGAGCACTGACAACATAAATATAGGTAAATATGGCTGGTCATATAAGAAAAAATCAGATTAAAGTTACTTGACTTATATTCATAGACAACATAATTTTAAACATTTCAAAAAATAATTAAATGACAATTTTATTAAGCGTAAACTTAATTTTAAAGAGATAAAAAGATGAATAATATTTTACTATAAAATTTCATATATTTAGTAATAATTTAATTTAAATTTTTTTCCTTTCACCTTTTATAAGACATTTTCCACTTAAATTTTATTTCCTACACATAAAAAAAATATTAAAAAGGCACAAGTTTGAAGAAATGATGCAGACCTTTAGGGATGGTTTGGTACAAAGATGCATAATGCAGGGATTAGTAACACATGGATTAGTAATGTAGGAATTAATAATGCAGGGTTTAGTAATGCAAGGATTAATTTTTATCAAGTGTTTGGTTCATTACTTTCCACCTAATCTTGTGTTTGGTTTAAAATTCTACAAAAAGATTATTTCCTATTATACCCTTGAGTTATTATGGAATTTTCTATTTCATTTAACTAGTCAAGTTAAATACTAAAATATATATAATTTTTTTTAATTAATTTTGAAGTGTGATATGCCACTACGGAGATTCTTGATAGCACGGTGTATTTCTAATTTTTGTTGGTCAAATATACCTTAAGTTTAACATAGATTTAAGGCTACTTAAAATGGTCAAATTCACGAAGCTTATTAAAAAATTAATTAATTCGTGTGGTCAATGGACGAACTACATTTTTTTAAAAAAAATCAACCCAATATAGCAAATCAAACATGGAGAAAAAAAATATTAGTTTGTGAAATCATCAAATTACATTGAACAGATTTGGAGAACTAAAAAAAACAATTATAACTATTCCAATATAAATTTAAAAAAAGGACATTAAATTACAAAAAAATATTAGGAAAAAGATTGGGGGATAATTTAGTCATTTAGGGGTCTTATTCAAGGATTCTTATACCTTGGATTAGTTATCTCTCCCTTTTCTAGGAATAAAATAAAACCTTATATGAGGTATAACTAATCCATGGATTAAGTTAAAAAAAGTAATCAAACAATATTTTTGTTGGACTAAGAATCCGTTTGGATTGACTTAAAATAAGTAACTATTAAAAAGTTACTTTAAAGTCAATATGATGTGTTTGGCAAAAAAGTGTTGAAAGTCACTTTTTTTATCAAAATGTCTGAAATACCCTTAAAGTTGTTAACATTATAAAAGAATTAAGGGTAAAAAAGTAATATACTTGGTCAAAGTAGTATGATTTATAAGTTTTAAAAAATAGGTAGGGGCACCCTACTTTTAAACTTTTAACTTATTTTAAGTTACTTTTGACTTATTTTAAGTTATTCTTATAATTGTCAAACACTCTAATAAGTCAAAAACTGATTTAAAAGTTAATTTGACCAACTTAAAATCCTTTCCAAACATGCTCTAAAGTTTAATCAAAGACTATTTTAATTAATACGTGCTACCAAACGGGTCCTTAAAATGAGCTCTAATATCAAGGAGTGGACCAAATTGGACAAGGAGTTAACGCTAGTAGACCCCAAATTGGACAAATCACGAGCTTTAATAATATTATTTGAATAAATATAAATATTTATTTTTATTATTATGAATAAATAAAATTGAATATCAGTGGAGAGCTATAATAAAACTCTAATACTCCCTTAATTATAATATAAATGATTTTTTAGTATTCTTTAATGAAAAAGAGAAAAAAATGCTAGTTATGTAAAATTAAATAAAAATATGCTCAGTTAATAATATGGTTCAAAAATATCTTTTCTGTCAATTGTTTAAAATATTCATACTGTCAATAATTTGATCCCAAAATACTCTTATTACTTAATGAGTCAAAAATACATTTTTCTTGATAAAATATTACTACTAGTTTTTCTTTTTAAAAATATTTTTCTTAATTAAAACAATATTTTAAATAATTCAATTTCTTGTTTCTTTTCTTTTAAAGTCGCATTAACTAATAAAAATAAGTAGGAAATAAATTTTTTCTTCTTAATTTTATTTTAACAATTAGAATAGAATAATTTCATATATCTTTTTAGCTGATAATATTATTTGTATATATAAAATCATTGCAACTTCATCATTAATTTTCATTTAGAAAAGGCTAAAAAAATTCTAGTAAAATAGAAAATAATTATTTCTGAATCTTTTTCAAATTGAAGTAGGATAAGTATTTTCTAACTAAAAAATTACCACTAAGAAAATAATGTGTTTAAGAAGAGAAAAATATATTTATTTGGAAAAAAGGTATTTTTACCCATTAAGTAATAATAATGACATTTTTTGACCAAATTATTAACAGCAAGAACATTTTCAGATAAAATTTAAGTGATAGTATTTTTGTTCAATTTAACATAATTTAAAAACATCTTTGACTATTTTCCATTTTTTTAATAATCCAAAACAAATGATCTTTTCAAGATACTAGATCCCAATCCCCATACTGTACCAAGAACGTGCTACCACAAAATTATTTCCTCGTTCACGGGTATAAAATGATCAAATAATACAAGCAAATTTGAATATTTATTTGTATTATAGTGGATAAATCAAACTATTATTTTTTCTGTTTATTATTTTAAAAACAAGTTTTTATTTTCTAATATAGATATTTTTTCTTCTATCTTTTTGGGTCCTCTATTTTTTTTAAAAAAAGAATCTTTTTGGGTCCTGAGAAAAAACAAAAAAAGAGTTTATAAATTTATAGCTGTCCAACATAAATAAAACGTGTGTACAAAAAATGACATATGTTATTTTCTTTCTTCCTCTGCATTTTTGTTTCTTTTTCGTTGAAAATTGCTAAAACTTCATTTATATTATAATTAAGGGGATATTATAGTTTGATTATAGATGTCCAATGATATTCATTTTTCTTTGTCCGCCCAAATAAAAATAAAAATTTATATTTACTCGAATAATATTATTGTAGCACGTGGTTTGTCCAATATGGGATCTACTAGCATTTTAATTTTTTTTTGGGTTTCCAACGATCTACTAGCATTAGCTCCTTGTCACACTACTAGAAAAACAAACTTACTTTTTTGTTTTAAAAAAATGCTAAAAGTTCATTTATATTATAGTTTGATTATAGATGTCTACTGATATTGTCATGATTCCGATTCGCTGTGAGTGACATTCACATTAAATTTTTTGGTGGGAGAATCAATTATCTATCAATACATCGGTAGAAAATCTAGTTTTGAATAATAGGAAAATTAGCAAACTAGTCATAATTCCTAACATAATTAGCTAAAATATCTGCATTTTAAAATACTTATTAAAAATATCATTATGTCATTATTTTAGCAAATATAATGTATCATAATATAATTAATTTACTATCCTTTTATTTCTCAAATCAGGCCCACATTTACCTATTTTCATTCCATTACCTGCTTAAAAGTAAAAAAAAAAAGACCCCACATTTCAATATTCTCTCTCTAGGTTTTACCCCAAATCTCTCTACTCTCTCTCTATAACGTTTCCACCATTATTACTATACTTGTTTAAGATATTTCTTCGAAATTAATCTGTCTTTTAAAGAAATTTCTTAAGTCATTCGTGATATTCGTGAAAGATTTTAGCCCACTGATATAGGTAAATATATTGCCATAAAGTATCTTTTCGGATTTCACTTTATTGATTTTTTTCCTGATTTCTCACGATAGTTGACTTTTTTGTGATTTGATTTCATATTGAAAAAATATACATTAATATTCATATATCATATATTGTTTGATTTTATATATGTTCATATATCATAATTTCTGATATTATATGTTGATTTTATATACGTATACATTATATAGGTATTATCCTAATTGCATTTGTAAAACATATTTTGTATTTTATTTTGTCGTATTCAAAACAACCAGCTACAAAATAATAGCATGACCATTCATTCATACCAATTCCTTTAATGGATACAAAATTGAAACATATTTTGTATTTATATTTTAAATCGTATTCACTCTCAATTTTAAATAACCAAACTATAGTTTATTTATGTATTCATTATATAGGTATTCATCATAATTGCATCAGTAAACATATTTTGTAATTTATTTTATATCGTATTCACTCTCAATTTTAAATAACCAAACTATAGTTTATTTATGTATTCACTATATAGGTATTCATCCTAATTGCATCAATAAAATAAATTTTGTATTTTATTTTATCGTATTGAAAACAACCAGCTACAAAATAATAGAATGACCATTTATTCATACAAAATTAAAATAGATTTTGTATTTATATTTTATATCGTATTCACTCTCAATTCTAAATAACCAAGCTATAGTTTATTTATGTATTCATTATATAGGTATTCATCCTAATTGCATCAATAAAACAAATTTTGTATTTTATTTTGTCGTATTAAAAACAACCAGCTACAAAATAATAACATGACCATTTATTCATACCAATTCCTTTAATGGATATAAAATTAACACAGATTTTGTATTTATATTTTATATCGTATTCACTCTCAATTCTAATTAACCAAACTATTGTTTATTTATGTATTCATTATATGGGTATTCATCCTAATTGCATCAGTAAAACATATTTTGTATTTTATTTTGTTGTATTCAAAACAACCAGCTACAAAATAATAGCATGACCATTTACTCACACCAATTCCTTTAATGAATACCAACTCAAATATAAATACAAAAACTAAAGAAGAAACAGCCAAACACAAATACATTTCGTCCACAAAAGTATCTTGGTATTAAAATTTTGTAATCATACTTATTTTGTATTAAAAATAAACTAAGATACAAAAACGTCAAATACATACACAGATCCGACTACTTTCATTCAAAAAAATAAATAAATCGACACATAAAAAATACTTGGCCGTTTTTTGGTCTTCTCCGATAATCTTGAACTTTTAAACAAATCGATGAAATTCAATTTCAAATACCACTGATCAATTCAGAATTTGCTTATCCAACGAAAAGTGACGCAAATCAACGAAAACTCAACTTCAATTTCAATGGAGTTATTCGAAAATGGATATTGGAAATATGCAGAATAATGGTGAAAGGTGTTTGAAAGAATAAGAGAGAGAGGACACTTCATATTTTTCCAATTGTAACTGATTAGAGACTTGAGCGATTTTTACCTTTTTGAAATATTTTGTCCCATGATTTTCTCCATTCTGGTGTTAAAGATTTGTATTCTTTCAAATTAAATAAATATAAAAGTCATCCTAAACAAACTAAAATAATGACATTTTAAATAAATATTGAAAGAGTTGACAAGGGGTCTTATTAGATGCTAAAATAATTGAATACTCATTCTAATTCATATTAATATGTGTATTACTAATTATTGTGACATTTGAAAAGTAAATGATTCTCTTATTTAATATGATGACAAGCGAAGTGAACCAGCTAAACCTCCTAGATATAGGGCTGCGTATCGGTCGGTTCGGTTCGGTTTTGAAGTTTATTGGTTTGACTTATTGGTTATTGGTTTGTAGAGATGCTAAACCGTTAAAGAACCAGTAAGATATTGATTTATCGGTTATTAATCGTTATCGGTTCGGTTATCGGTTTAACCGTTAAGATTTGACACAAAAAAAGTCATTAAAAATCACTTAGAAACAAGGTAACAAACCAAATGAACCATGCACATGAGTTCACAAATAACATCTTACTAAAAAGCAAATACTTTTATATTGTAGAATTCCCAAAAGTTTGAGACAGCCAAAAATAAAAGTAGGAAACTAAACTCTCAGTCAAGAACTTTATTTACAAAATGATAAAAATATATTTATTTAATTTACTATCGGGTTATCGATTAATCCGTTAAGAAAAAACCTCAAACCGTTAAGAACCGATAACCCGATAACAAAAAAAATCAAAACCGTTATCAAAATCGCTAAACCAATAACCCATTACTGATAAACCAATAACTTTCTTTCGATTCGGATTATCGATTTTGGTTCGATTTTGAACGGCCCTACCTAGATATGCCCTGTCTTCGTCTAATAGATATTTTTTTCTTCTTTGCTTTATTATACTATTATCTTTTTGGGTCTTCTTTTATTTTTAAAAAACGAATCTTTTTGGGTCCTCAGAAAAAACAAAAAAAGAGTGGATCTTTGTTGATAAGTTTATCTGTCCAACATAAATAAAACGAGTGTACAAAATGACATATGTCATTTTGTTTCTTCCTCTGCATTTTTGTTTCTTTTTCGTTGAAAACTGCTAAAAGTTCATTTATATTATAATTAAGGGGATATTATAGTGTGATTATAGATGTCCAATGATATTCATTTTTCTTTGTCCGCCGAAATAAAAACAATAATATATATGTACTCTAATAATATTATTGTAGCACGTGGTTTGTCCAATATGGGATCTACTCGATTCGGCTCCTCTCCATTATCCTCAAGTTCCTGCTTAAATTGGTAACACATGAAATAAATTTAATTTAATGACCAAAATTTAATTAATTAAAATAAAGTCTTAATCATAGTTAAAATAATTAATTACTTTCATAAATTTTCTCTCAATTTTTTTTACAATCCACAATTCTAGATCTACATTATATTTTTCCTAAATATATATTTTTAAAAAATTCATTATTGTCTAGAGTAAATTTCCTAAATATATAAATGCGGATAATTACATATCAATCGTTTTACCTTCATTTATTCATTATAAATTTGAATTAATTTAATTAGACGTTATCAAATATAGAACAATTGAAAAACTATTGTACTTTAAAAAATGTTGTTTACCTTTAAGATTGAAAGTTTTTCTTACAGGTTGAATATCTGTTTTTGCAAAGAATACTATCATATAAAAATATATAAATAAAATTATATTCAAGAAATAGTAAAATTGCATAAAATAATTCATCAGTAATAAGTTGCCGAATATATATTGCAGAAGGAGAGTTAATTTAAAAATATTATAATGAGTAAATAAAACAAAGTGATTAGATGTGTAGGTAATACTTGCATTCATATATTTATGAAATTTACTCAAGGCAAAAAGAAATAATTAAAATATAAATTTAGAAGAATATAATGTAAATTTAGAATTGTGAGATTATAAAATCTTTTGGGAGAAAATGTATGGAAGTAATTAATTATTATAACCATGGTTAGAGTTTTATTTTAATTAATTAAATCTTAGCCATTAAATTAAACTTATGCCATGTGTCACTAATCCAAATAGGAACTTCGGGAAATGGAGAGAAGGGAAATGGAGAGGAGCCGGATCCGGATCTACTAGCATTAACTCCTTGTCACACTACTAAAAACACAACTTACTTTTTTGCTAAAAAAATGATAAAAGTTCATTTATATTATGGTTAAGGAGATATTATAGTTTGATTATAGATGTCCACTGATGTTGTCACGATTTCGATTCGTTGTGAGTGACATCCACACTAAATTTTTGGTGGGAGCATCAATTAGCTATCAACACACCAGTAGTAAATCTAGTTTAGAATAATCTTTTAATAAGTAAAACAGTTTTGAATCTTTAAAAACAGCTTTTGATAAAACAATAATAAAGTTACAAGCAATTGCGAAAATATCCCCTAGAACCTGAAAGTCGTGTACCAAAACACCTATTCTTAGTTTAAAGTATGGAGATACAACCCCAAAAATAATGATGAAAGAGAGTCTAAGTTCGAAAAATGGACTAGAAAAGCAAGATGAATTCATGGCAGCTCAGAGGAATAACTCACCCTTAGATTCAGATAGCGCTAGGTTCACAGTTGAGGGCGCCAAACAGCTACTTGAATATGCCCTGTACTCAATCAAGAAAGAGCAAGTGCAGTAATAATACACAACCACAATGTGCTGATAGGATCATCTGTTAATTCCAATTATACGAAATATGAATAGACAACCACAACTTAATAAAACAGATAACATACAAATATAACCACAATTGTGTCAACCATCTGCGAATAGAAGAGTGGAAGAATTTAGATATCAATTTGGATCGTCAGATACCAATTGGTATTTGAAATCAAGTTATAGCACGAAGGAAGACGGAAGAGAGATTTTGCTAAAGTCTTGTAGCCTCTTGCAGAAAAGTACAGACGTCTCTGTACTGTTTCGTAAGGCTCTACTAGACTCATTTTGGTACGACGAGATCAACGAACCTAGGACTTTGATACCAACTTTGTCACGATTTAGACTGTCGTGAGTGGCACCTACACTATCCCTCCGATGGGAGAACCAACTATCAACCCAAAACTTAAACCAAGCACCATTTATTAAAGACAATCATGATATAAAATAATAGGAAAATCATTGAAAAATAACTAAAGGATTGAGTCCCCATAAACTCAATCAATAGTCAAACATTTGCAGAAATTAACTCCTAGAAATTGAAAGTCATAGTACTAAAAATCAAGCAGTCAAGAATGGGGATGCAATCCCAAAAACTAGAAAAAAACATAACCTAACAATCTAAAATGGCTATGTTCGAAGAAGATGGACAAGAAGATGATGAGGAACTCATGACAATCTAGAAGAGTAGCTTACCCTTGAATTTCAAGTCAAACATCCCTTAACTAATGTCTCGTCTTAGCCACTGGGAGATGCTATGTACTCAACAAGTGCAATATTAGTACACAATCACAGTGTACTGATAGGATCCCACTGCAAGTTCCAAACTATGAATGTAAATAACAAGTACAATATAGTAAACACATACAACAACAATCACAACATATAGACTCCCAGTGACAATATTCTGATTCAACCAATTACCTGGAACATGTCCCACATGATCACAATTACAAGAGCCCAATCCTTTCATGGAACCTCAATCACACATACCTGGTCCTCTCACATATACCCAGTCCTCTTAAGGAATTCACACACCCAAAATTTTTTTTAGCTAAGACCCGAGCCATTGTTCATATGCATAGGCCCAAACTCAATGACTTCTAATGGTATATGTTTATTTCTAAGTATTTGAAGTGTATTAGAGGTGAATTAGGGTCATAAGGAACCTCTAGTACTAAGTCGAGTTCAAAGATCCTCTACCGATTAAGTTTTAGTATAAGATCATATAATGGTAAACTTCAACCAATCATATCTTCCAGCACATAAAGAATTAGGTGGTCTATGACCTATCAAATTAAAGGTCTTTGAGTCCTCTTTCCAACGCCACCAAGTATGCCTTTTTTGAGCTCGGAGTAAAGCGTTATGACCATTTTACCAAAGACTGTCATATCAGAACTCTGAGTCTGTGAACGACGGATATGACCTACGGTCCGTCGTTTGAACGACGAACCGTAGGTAGGTCTCGTAGGTAGTTATGTCAAGTAGTCAAAAAGGTTCAAAAACTCAATTTTTGAGGACCCAAGACCTACGGATGGTACCTACGGTCCGTAGGTCGAACCACGAGCCGAAGGTGACCTCGTAGGTCATTTCGGCAATTTTAAAGAGGGGTGTTTTCGTCTTTTTCCACCCTTTTATAATTAAAATCCAAGACGTTTTGGGACTAAAATTAGTTCCTTATCAGTACCCAACGTGCTTTTTCTCTCATTAACACTTAGAATATTTTGAGAGAAAGAACTGGAGGGAAGGAGAAAAGCCAGGGTTCAAGAGTTTCATACAAGACCTTCGAGTTCCGCTTAGATAATCATCATCCCAGGTATGTAAGGATATTCATAGTGTTGGACTGAGTTCGTCCACGCGCCCTACATCTCAATTCCGTCATTAAAGAGTCAAGTTGAGTTCTAACCCTAATGCTATTAATTTTTCGAATGAGTTATGATTTCCATCATTGAGTTCCATGTTTAATTATCAAGATTGTGTTTATCCATATGAGTCTTATTCTCGAATCGTTGTTCATGCCTAGTTTCACATGAACTCTAGTTGAGTTACTACATTGCTTCCTATAATGCATTGTTTTAATTGAGTAAAGAGTTTTTTTTATGCTATGAGTAAGAGAAAGGTTTTGAGGGATCATGAGCGTCCATGAGTTCATTCATTGGAGTTTTGAAAGTCTTGAGTCATCCATTATGATGCATTATTTTAAGAATAAGTTTTTTCAAAGCTTTTGCATTATTATTCACTATGCATGATTTTTGGAGTTTTAATGAGTATAGAATCGAGCATAAATGATGTTTTCAAGAAAAGAGTTTGATGAGATGTGAGTAAGTCTTAAAAGCATTTTTGAGTGAGAATGAGTTGAGTCTGAAATGTTCTTAAACTTCTATTATTTTGAACAAGAGAATTTTTGAGTAAAGTTTAAGGGAACTAATTGAGTCCCAAATGTTTTACTTTTACATTGAGAAAGAAACTTTGTTTTCTAAACGAGTTATGAGTACAGAGATACTTCAGAGCAGTTACCTCTTTTAAGAGGATCTTTTGAGTAATTACCTAAAATTGAGAAAAAAGAATGTTTTTAAACATTGAGCATGAGTATATTATTGGGAGTAGTATTGAGCACCGATTTGGGGGAGAGTTCACACAACTCATAGCCCCCATAAACCATGTCTGCCAACATGGATACATGATCATACTTTTTAGATGAATCCTTATTGCTTAGTGGATCCACTTAGTTGAGGTTATTCTATACTCCGGCAAGGTATAGGACAGTTCTAACAGCGTGGGCGAGACGCTGTATCATCACGTAGCTCATAGTGATGGTTGTCGGTTAGAGAATCTCCCAAAAAAGAGTAAAGAGTAATTTATTGTATTTTTAGGTTTATCCTTGAGTTATATCTTTTATTTATGAAGCTTTAAATGATTTTATCTCTAATCATGCTTTACATTGAGTTGAGTTGAGTGTAGCTTTAAATGACTTTATCTCTAATCATGCTTTGCATTGAGTTGAGTTGAGTTGAGTTGAGTATAGCTTTAAATGATTTTATCTCTAATCAGAATTTACATTGAGTTGAGTTGAGTATTTCTTCTAGTCTTGTCAATTCAGTTATCTATGCTTTCAATTCTCCTTGCATGCTCATACATTTCATGTACTGGTGTCATTCGACATGCATCTTATAATGATGCAGATACAGGTGTTCAGGATCATCAACAGACGCTTCGTTGAGATCATTTGACATTCCAGTTAGCTTTGGTGAGCCTCCTTGCAATCCGGAGGATTCCCTTTTTTCCCCTTTCAATTTAGTTTTTTAGGGTGTTGTGGGTCTTGTCCCAACATCCATGTTGAACTATAGAGGCTTCATAGATAGATAGAGTTGAGGAGTCTTTCAGTATTTACTTTTTTTGAGTTGTTTTACAAACTATAAGTATTTCTATTGAATATTGTCTAGACTTTATGAGTTGAGTATTTGAGTTTACCAGATTTAATGAAATTTAAAGCCTAATATTGCTTGAGTTAGTTTTTCGCTTGTAGTCAGCCATGATGAGGATTAGCTTGGGGACCAGCGATGGTCTCCGAGTGCCGGCCACGTCCAAGGTGTAGGCTCGGGGCGTGACAGGTACTCGAGCCAATCAGAGTTAGTATTCATATCAGGCATGGTACCCAAGCCAACCATTAGTATTCTTGTATCGGCATGGTACCCGAACTATCCAACAATCACAAACAACATGTATAATCATATTCACAATGAACAATAACATTTGAAATCACAAGTAAACAGCTTCATTTTATGATATTATCAACATGATGTCATTACTATTCCGTGGTTACTTGTTTACATTCATGTTTTGTAACTATCCGTATGATACTACTAGTACACGGTGGTTGTGTACTAATTTTGTACTTGCTCTTTTTTTGTTGAGTACAGGGCATATTCAGGTGGCTGATACTAGACCTCAGTTAAGAAATGCTTGACATTCGAATCCAAGGGTGAGCTACTCTTTCGGGCAGCCATGGATTCTTCTCCACTTCTTGGTCCATCCTTCAGACACAAAGACTTTAGATTTTTAGGTCTATGCTTTCTAGTTTTTGGGGTTGCATCCCCATTCTTGACTACTTAGAGTTTTGGTACTATGACTTTCAGACTCTAGGGGTTAAATTCCGCAATTGTTATGTTTGACAACTGATTTAGTTTATGGGAACTGAATCCGTTTTTATTTTAAATCCTTATATTTGACTGTTGTCTTTGGGTTAGTAATTGATTCTCCCACTGGATGGTTAGTGTAGGTGTCACTCATGGCGATTCAAGGTCGTAACACGGTGGAGTAGATCATGTGATCACACCTACCTATGCGATGCCACAACGTGTGCACAAGTCCTATATTTTTTTCTGCTTTTATTTTTAGAAACTATAAATATTTATTGGAGGATTGATTTTAGAGTTCATTTTTTAAGTTTTACAGCGTTATTCGACGAAAAATAGCGCTTCTCTTGCCATCAAAATTGTGAACAATTTCTTGACTATTGAATTAATCAAAACTTTGGGCTATTGTTTCTCATTAAGAATCATTGTAAGCATATTTTCTTACCTATTAATTATTATTTGTACATTATTTTTGGGTAATTAACTCCATATCTAGGGTTGTGGAACCCTAAAAAGGAGTAATAATAGTAGGGTTGTCTTTATAAGATTTCTAGACAATGTTTTTCTAGACAAGATTTCTAATGAAATGTTTACAGTAGAACTCGCCTATATCCTAAACTTGTTTGATAAAAGAGGTTAATTAAGATTAGAAAGAAAAAAAAACTTAACACAAAAATTCAGGACGCGATTTTCATCTAAGGCCTTGAGACCTAATGAAGATAGCCTACTTAAGACCTATGGTGAGAATTACTCAGTACACACCCAAGTGCCGCAGCTAGATGGACCGGAAGGACTCTAGAGGTATATTAGAATTAATTAATTTTACACCTATGATCATTTCACTGGATTTCATAGAGACAACTAAATCAAAGCTACGACCTAAAAGAAAAAATCACTACCTTAGTTTCTGACTCTTATTGATAAAATAAAATACATTAAAACCATTCCCTATTACACATGCTAAACAAAAGTTTTAAAATTTTACTTATGCAACCTTTTTGTAGAAATAGAGACTATTGTATTGATTCTGTCAAAGAGTAATATTTTATGTGAGATTTGACCCCAATTTCGTTTGAATTTAATATTTAATAACGACTTTTTTATATCTTTCCAGAGGTGTAATTTGAATATATCAATATGTGTTAAAAATAAAACACAAATATAAATCACAAAAATTATCTCAGTAACGAACTTGTATGTAAGATAATATATAATGTTTGTTCTATTCTAATTTAAATGGATTGTCGATACTTTTTATAGTTTAAATAAATAGATTGTTTAAAGTTCTATAATATATTAATTATTTATTTTAGAATTATTCTTTTTTTAATGAGTTTTTTAACTTCTTTAAAATTACAATTTTATTTTATTTTAAAAAAGATTTAAAAACAATCACACAACACATTCATTTTGCAAATGAAAAGGTTAGTAAATGAAAAAGTAAGTAAATGTGAAGAGAAAAGATACAAGGTAACACCTGAAGTTTTCCCGAATTTTTAAAAAAACATCTTAATTATGTGGATGTCCTATTACTCCCCTAAATAATTTTGAACTGACATTATTATATCATTTTTCAACCAGTACCAAAATTTTAAAATACAAGTGTTATTACGCACCAAACACTGCGTGACACATGTTAATTTAATTTAAAATATATATTTTTTTATTTTTTCATTTTTCTTTATTCTTTTTTCTTTCCCTTACTTTTTGCTTTATTTTCAATTTTTACTTTAATTTTGAATTCACCTTAAATTCAACTTTATCTCCCACCCTCACCCCATCCCCACGTTTAAGCTGAGCTC